>VZTY01023676.1:0-10560 GCA_013400935.1 Turnix velox | reverse complement strand
TGAACACAATACTCCAGCTCCTTTTGGTGTATCCAGGCTGTGTTGATGACAGAATCCTCCTTCAATGAACCTGGCCCTCTTTGAGGGACTGGCAAAAATGCAGTGAAGAACAATTTCAATCCAAGTACCTTCTCTTGTACCTCAAGCTGTTGTGCTGCAGTTTCATTCCACTTCTAGGGTACTCAAGCCTTTGCAGTACAATATCCCATCTTCCTATTTTGCAACCAATCTCATCTGAATTTTCCCCCGGGAGTGAGGGCTCTGTTCAAAGTGTGAGGCAGGCTGGGTCTCACTGTGAGCTTCAAGCAGTCTGAAAGAATTTGATCATAATGATCAAATAAAAGGAGGATTTCTACATGGAGGCAGTGGTCCTCTGGTGCCTCTGGTCACCAGGTGGTTGCCCTCTGCAGGTATTCTGAAGCTTCCTTTGAGGTGAGATATCTGATGTCAGGATGGTGAATCTTCTTATGGAATTATAGAGTGCTTTGGGTTGGAAAGGACCTTGATGATCATCTAGTTCCACCCCCCCTGCCATGGACAGAGACACCTCCCACTAGACCAGGTTGCTCTGGGCTTCCACTTGCTAAGGACAATCCAGCTCCTTTCCTTCCTGATGTCCACCTTGTAATGCTGAGTTAGGCAGCTTTTTGGAGGACAGGGAGTGCCTTCATTATCCACCCCTGCCACCACCAGCAGCCTCCATCCAGCAGTAGGAAATTGCCACCAGGACTCATTATAATCATAGAATGGTTTGGGTTGGAAGGGACCTTCAAGATCATCTAGTTCCAACCCCCCTGCCATGAGCTAACCATTCCCACTAGACCAGGTTGCTCAATGCTTCATCCAGCCTGGCCTTAAACACCTCCAGGGATGGAGGGGACATCCACAGCCTCTCTGGGCAACCTATTCCAGTGTCTCACCACCCTCACAGTGAAGAATTTCTTTATCTCCATCCTGAAAGATCTTTTCTACCTTACTATTACTACCTTCCTGTCTTTCCTCTGTCCCAGCCCATGTGGTGCCTCTTCTGGGTGTTCCTGTAGCCTTCCATCCCCAGGTGCTTTAGGTCTGTCCAGGTGGATGAGTGCAGTTGATCTGCAGACAAAGAGGATGTGATAATCCACTTAGGCTGTCGTGATCTCCCCTTGCTAAGCCCTCCTAATGTTGTTTACTTACTTTCAATTAGCCTTGCTGTCTGAAGCTGCTGTGAAGCCTCATCCTCTACAAGATCAGATTAATGGGCTTGTGTCTCCTATTTAAATACAGCCCCCACATGTGCTGTATGCCAAACCAATAATACTTTATCTTGATGTAATAAAAATAATTGCCAGCAGAAATGCTTTCCCCCGTGCCTATTCTTCCCAGCTCTAGGGAATTACTCTCTCCTGTCTCCAGCTTCCCTGTTCCACTTCCTCACATCTCTCTTTCTTACCCCCATGGACACCTTCACCCCCATTGAAAACTAAGGTCAAGTAGTGCTAGGATGTGCCCTGAGTTATTCTTTAATCTTTTCCCTTTTCTCCTCAAGTAACACCCCTTGTTCTTTCTCCCTTTAAGGCAGGAAGGTTCCAGGGCTCTATAACTAGCTATTTGTTTCAGTGCCTCTTTTGCAAGGTTTAACTCTGACTTGATGTAATTTCCACTTTGTTGCAAACTTGGTGACCTTCATGACCTCCATTCCAGGACTTCTCTCTTCCAATCTTTGCAGGGTCCCTGCTTCTTCCTAACACTTCTCTTCAAGTGACTGCTCAGCCCATTACCTTGCAAGCTTTTCTGTACAAGCTTTTATTTTTAGTTTCTCTTCCCCCTGCTTGGGACTTCTTTCAGCTCTAACACCTTTTCACCTGATGCAGTTCCAGGCATCCTGCACATTTTGTGTCCATGACCTCTCCAGCTGGCTCTGCTAACCAGTTTCTTCTGTTTCTCCATGTCCACTCTGCTTGAAATAAAGACCCTCACTTGCAGCCTTGTTTTCATTTGTTCATTCACTTCATCAAAAGCTGATTTAGGTCAAAGTATTCAATTTGGAGCTCATTTCTGCAATCTGTCCTTCCTTAGCATCCACCTTTCTTGCCAAAACTAAGTAAGTAATCATTGCCTTCTGGGTCCAGGTGAACATAAACCTGCCAGCTCTCACATCCACTTTGTCTACTCTGTGGCCACAAGCAGCATTTGCTTTCCATGCTCCCCCAGAGACCAGAGCCATTGAGGTAGTTTCCACAGGGGAAGTTATTAAAATGACCCAGCAGGAATTGCTGCTTCACCCCAGAGAGGAGATCACTGTGTGTGAGGATGTTCCCTGTATTCCTAGAAGCTCCTGTGAAGAGGATTAACCCAACTTGGTTGTTCAAAATATGTTTCCCTTCTCATAAATTTGGGTTATTCACCCATCTCCTAATATCTGTCCCTTCATTGTTCTCCAGTAGATCTTTGGAGGAGACTTTTGTTGCTTGTATTGCTCTGCAGCCTGATGTCCTTGCATGTGAGCCACCAGCAGATGAAGGGGTTGGTCCTTAAGACTGGACCTGAGCTACCCCACACCTCCTCATCCAACCCTTGTCTGCTTGTTCAGAGTCTTCTTGTCAAAGCTGAGCCTGGTTTTGAGGAAACAACATTAATTCCTCCATTTTCAGGGCTGTTTATCTCAAAGCATGAGGGAGCTGGAGGTGGGCAGGAGGCCAACAGGCACAGCCAGGGCATTAGACTTTGCTCTTTAATCCAACTGAGGTGCCCCCAGTTCAGAGAGGGGTGGTGGAGGTGACTGGAATGGGCTTTGCAGGTGAAAGCATCAGGCTGCTGGCTTTTAAGACCCTTGATTATTTTCTGATACAGCCTTTTTTTTCTCCAAGGGAAATGCTGGTGTAGTGAAACATGCATCTTGGGGAACTCATCCAGCAGGCACTTGCTCTCACACGACTTGGTTGACTGGATCAATCTGACCTCCTGGGTCAGGATGACATGATAGAAATGGCCAAAAGAGCAAAATTGAGCTGGGAAAGTTGTCAAGAAGGCTAGAAAGGAAATCTTCTTGCGCTCAGCTTTTGGTTCCTTGTGAGATAAAGCTGAATTTTCAGCAGCTCAGGGCAAAATGTAATTTTCTGGTTGGCTTTACTTGCAGTCCACCTGAGTGCTCCTTCCCCCTTGTTCATCTGTATCTGAGATGCTTCCATCCCTGCTTCCACTTATGTTCTCCAGCTGCCATTTCAGGTCTTTGGAGGATCAAACCTGAGCCTGACAAGCAATCACAGTCCCACCATGAGGCTGGACACAACTGGGACACAGCCACAGACCACCTTGGGACCTGCCAGAGCCCTGTGTGCCAGCACAGAGCAGGATGGAGTCTTCTGGGGAGGTGGGTGGGAAGGAAAGACAAGGAAATCACAGCAAATAGGAGCTGACTGCCCAATAATTGTGGACAGCAAGGCTTTTCAGCAGGGCCATAAATCAATGGCAGATGGAGACACAATGGGTGGTGGTTATTGATTTCTTTCTTTATTTTTTTCTCCCCCTATTTTTTTATCCCCTCTGTTTGCTGCCCAGCAGAATGGAAAGGCTCTGGAGGCAGCACTGCAGGGGCTTTCTAGCTGCTCAGCAGTTTATCCATGTTCCCACCCCATTCCTGGCAGCTCTCAGGGGTGTCCATCATCAATAACTTCCATCCATGGAGCCTTCTGCTTGTATGACTGTGCCTGGCTCAGCATCCCTTTGAGCCTGAGGGAGAAACTGAGGCTGGAGGCAGAGGTAGAGATGGGCTAAAAAAAGGGAGGACCATAGCTGTGGCCAAAGTCTTATCTCAATCTCCAGCAAGCCACCTTCACCTTGTCACAATCATGTCATCCAGCCTTCCCACTCCACTGCTGTTCTCCTCAGACTTGCCATCTTTGAATGCATCAATCCCTGTTTCTTCTTCTCATCTCTCCTTCTACCTCTTGCAATTTTTAGGTGTTTTCAAGGAGCATGTGAGGTGTCTGCTGATCTGAGGGAACATCTTAAGTGAGAGACAACAACCAACCAACCTTGTGTGACACTTGGGGACTGAGCTAAGTGATGGCCTTGAGTCTCACAGGGACCAGCAGTGTTCATGGGCAAGAGCATCTTCCTTCTGAGGAAAGGCTGAGGGAGCTGGGTCTCTTTATCTTGGAGGAGACAGAGGGGGCAACTCATTCATGTTTAGAAATATGGGAAGGGTGAGTGTCAGGAGGATGGAGCCAGGTTCTTCTCAGAGACATCCAATGATAGGACAAGAGGCAATGGGTGCAAGCTGGAGGGGGTTCCATATAAATGCAAGATAAAACTTAGGGTGAGGGTGACAGAAGAGTGGCAGAGGCTGCCCAGAGAGGGTGTGGGGTCCCCTTCTCTGTAGACATTCATACCCCACCTGGATGCCTTCCTGTGTGATCTGATCTGGGTTTTCCTTGTCCAGGAGCAGGATTGGTGTAGATGATCTCTTGAGGTCCCTTCCAATCCCTGATATTCTGTGATCACTAAAGGAAATCCAGCCCAGGAGAATGAGCATAGCTATGGGTTTGTGTCTATACCAAAGTGCTAAGAAATAGGGCTTTTCTTCTTGCTTAAGCTTAATTTAGATTTTATTTCCACTTCCAATGTTCTTGGGTAGCTGAGCTCTCCCAGGGAAGTCCTTGTGTGATTTCTGTGCAGCACTTTGGCTAATGAAAGGCTCCATGCCCTGAGCTTCATTGGTATTTCTGGTCACTACACAAACAGTGAGGCTCTTGCTGTCCTCTGGCTTCTGAAAGCAACGTTGTCTGTGTGGGGGACAAGGGTTAATTTTAGTAATGGCTTTCTTTCCAGTATGAAAAGCTCAGCCATTAGAGCTGATCTGGGCTGTATTTTTTTTTCCCCTTTCCTTTTGTTCAGGGCTGCACAGAGCACTTTGGAATTCATAAAGTGGTAATTTATTGAGCAAGTCTTGGGAGAAGGGAAGTAATGAAAACTGCCATATAAATTATGGGAGCGTTTGGGATCCCATTGCTGGTGGAAGCACAGCAGCTCTATGGCCTCTGATGAAGCCAGAGTTTTTAGAATAGAATCACAGAGTGGTTTGGGTTGGAAGGGACCTTCAAGATCATCTAGTTTCAACCCCCTGCCATGGGCAGGGACACCTCCCACCAGACCAGGTTGCTCAGTGCCTCATCCAGCCTGGTCTTAAACACCTCCAAGGATAGAGGGGGCATTCACAACCTCTCTGGTTTGCTGAAGTTAGGAATTTCTAGTAATGGGGAACCGGTCTGATTCCTCCAATCCAAAATGCTTCATGGTCAGATGGACTTAATCCACATTAACAGGGGTCACTGGGGTTTTCTCCTGCCATGCAAAGGCAAAAGCTGTTTTTTGGAGTTTTTTTTATGGTAGGTCTCTTACATCTATTCATATTTTCATAGTCATAGAATGGTTTGGGTTGGAAGGGACCTTCAAGATCATCTGGTCCCTCTAGACCAGGTTGCTCAATGCCTCATCCAGCCTGGCCTTAAATACCTCCAGAGATTGAGGAGCATCCTCAACCTCTCTGGGCAACCTCTTCCAGTGTCTCACCACCCTCAACAGGAAAGAATTTCTTTCTTATTTCCAGCCTGAATCCCCCCTTTTCCAATTTACATCCATTACTCCTAATCCTACCATCCTGGACCCTATTAAGAAGTCCTACCCCAGCCTTTCTGTTTCTCCCTTCTCATCTAGGTTGGAAGGGACCTTTCAGATCTTTGAGCCCAACCATCTGACAAGCCTCATACCTGGACAGGGACTTGATGCTGTGTCCCTCAGATTAGAAGTTTGATGCTCTCCCAACTGAGCTACACACCCATCTACATCTCTCTTTAATCCCAGGAAAGAGAGATATTTGGTGAAGCAGAACCCCCTGTGTGTGTGATGCTGCGTGAAACCCTCCAGGGCTGGATGGAAACTCAGCTTGGGTTAAAAACCCAGTGTTTTAGTGAATCCTGTGAAAGGAGAGATGCAAGGTTTATACCTGAGCAGCATAAATAAATGAATTAATGAATGGATTAAATGTAAATTGTGGCAGCTTTAAAATGAAAGTCATAGTTTCCAAAAGTGCTTTTAACCGCTACTTATTTCTGCTGCAATATAACTGCCAGCAAGAGCTTAATTCATTATCACCAGAACAAAATGAAGACCCTGTAAATTTGAAGTCCAATTTAATTTCTCCCGAAAGAGCTTTTTTTTCAATCTTCCTTTCCCTTTCCTCTCTCTCTCTCTGCCTGAGGAAGGAGGATTTCCATCACTTAGAGCTGGTTTTACGTCTCCTGCAAATGGGATTTTCTCATCCTGCCTGGCCCTGGGCTCCAGCCTGTTGGGAGTTAGATGGTGGCCTGTGGTGGGTTCATGTTTTGGGGCTTTGTGCTGCACATTGGCCCTACAAAAGGCCAACATTGCTTTGGAATGTTTAGACTGTAACCCAGTACAGGATGGGGAGGGAAGAAGAGACTTGGAGGGGGAAAGGGAGAAACATCTTGTCCTGGGTTGTCTTGGGTTTGTGGTGAAGAGCAGGTGAGGACTAAGTGCTCAGTCCTAACCTACTGACCAACCACAAGGGGTTTGCAGGGGCTTCTTGGGTACACTTGAGGAAAAATCATCCAGATTTGAGGACCTGCTGCTAGGAAAATCAGGGAAAGCAAAGACCTGGCAGGGATGGTGATGGCCATGGGTCTGCTGCTGGGGTTTTTGGGGCACAGCAGTTGCCTGAGGCAAGTGAATGCATCCCTGCTTGAGGGATGTGTAACCTGGCCTCTGACTCTGCATGCCCTCTGCTTCCTCCTCAGCATCCCTTCTGCTTCCTCCTCTGCATCCCCTCTGCTTCCTCCTCAGCATCTTGGCCACCAAAGAGAGGAGTGAGAGGGGTGGCTCAACTCCTTCAACTCTGTTGACAGCACAGATGGTCTGCACATGGGGTTAGAGAGGGAGTGTGTGCATGTGTGTGCCTGCTTCCAGAGCTGGAGAAAACCAATAACAGCACATTTCTACCCAGAAATGTAAGATGGAGATGCAGCAAATGGGGGGAAGGGGCCTGATGCAGCAGGAAGATCATGATGAAACCTCTGGTCTCCATGGAGTCTTTGTTTATACTCCTTTCATTTCCTCGTCATCTTTCTTATTCTCTTTTGTGGTGGTGGTTTTTTGTTTTTTTTTTAAAGGGAGTATTTTTAGCATGTAGGAAAGAGCAGTGCACTGGCTTGCTGGATGCAGGGCAGTCAGGAGCAGATGGTGTACAATCTTCTCACTGTGCTCCCTGTAAAAACACCTCCATCTTGAGGTTACTGCAGCCCTGTCCTCCCTCCTCCTCCTCCTTCACAACCCTAACCTTGCCTGGGTCATTGTCTCCATCCTCTGCTCCTGGAGCAGCTCTCAGTAGGGTCTGGAGTGTGAAGGTGATGATGGTACATGAACCAACACCTTGTGCTGGGTCAGATACTTTTGGAGGAGCAAAGGATGGTGAGCAGGAGAGATGCAGCTCCCTTACTTTGACAGCTCTCTGTCCCCTCCCTGCTCCCAGTAACCTCTCAGTGTGCTGTAGTTTGGAGATGTTTATGTCACGAGGGTGGTGAGACACTGAAATAGGTTCTGAGGACAGGCTGAAGGAGCTGGGATTGTTCAGCCTGGAGAAGAGAAGGTTAGGGGGGGACCTCACAGTAGCTTCTCAATGCCTGAAGGGGGCTACAGAAAGGCTGGGGGGGGACTTTTAAATGGGAAAGGGGANGAGGTGTCCCTGCCCATAGCAGGAGGGTTGGAACTAGATGATCTTGAAGGTCCCTTCCAACCCAAACCATTCTATGATGTCCTCCAAGGCTGGAATTCTGAGCATCACCTTGTTTCACTACCACAGCTGTGACTCCTGTCTCTTGCTGCACCAGCAAAAAAACCTCTTTTGCTCCCTGAAAACCCCAACAGCAAAGGGAATGGCTCTGGGTGTCTGAGCAGAGCAGCCATCTCTGCTTTGCTCCTTCCTCAGTGTTCCCTTTGTTAGACCATCCCTGTTGCTTTTAATTATAGATATTACACTTTATTTTCCTGCAAAGAATGACTTGCAGGGCGCTCCCGGAGTTCATTTGAAACATGAAATTACTGGTGCAGCTTTCATATGGGAAGAATTGCTGGTGTGACCTGCAGGTAATTAATGAGATGGTGCATGGCCAGCAGCCCCCAGAGTAATTAGTGGCAGCATTAAGAGTATTTTCCATGAAGCCCCGAGTTTCTCTGCCACAGCAGCAGCAGCCCCACCGTGGTGTGCTGAGCCTGGATGTGGCTGCAGGAGCATCGTGTTGTTGAGAAAACAGGTTTTTGGGGTTGTGAGATGAACTGCTGGGGTGACAGCTTGGTGCAGGAGCCTCAGGGAGCCACCAACCTGTTGTTTTCTCCAGCCCTCTGCTTGAAAATACAGGAAGATGGAGGACCTCATTAAGGTTTATAAATATGGAAAGGGTGAGTGTCAGGAGGATGGAGCCAGGCTCTTCTCAGTGACCTCCGGTGATAGGACAAGGAGCAATGGGTGCAAGCTGGGACACAGGAATCTGAGAAAGAACTTTTTCACATTAAAGTTGACAGAACAGTGGAATGGGCTGCCCAGAGACATTGTGGGGTCTCCTTCTCTGGAGATATTCAAACCCCATTTGGATGCCTTCCTATGTGACCTAGCCTACATGTTCCTACTACAGCAGAGGAATGGACTAGATGATCTCTTGAGATCCCTTCCAAATCCCTGACATTCTGTGATTTTATGAAAAGCATCAGTAGAATGGGTGATGTTGGGCTGTTGGGGTGATGTTCTACAGTTCACACATTTGCTGGGGTCTGCCCAGCACATCCACAGCCCAAATATTCCCTTTCCACCCTAGCTATTCCACTCTGTAAATCAAATATTCAGTATAATACTTAAATATCATTAATTCATGTGATTTTTAGCTTTTATACTATAGTAAAATATTCATTTCCAGATAGTATAAAGGTTGAGACAGCATCCATCAAAAATTAAGCAAAAAAAGGATAAAACTTGATATAGAATTTTTTTTCCTCCTCTGGATGTTGGAGAGGTGAAACCAGGGTGTGAGAGTGATTTGCTGCAGTTTGTTCCCAGCAGCTTTGGTCCCTCCACCACAGAGCAAAAGGACAGGCACACAGAAGAGTTCCTCCAGCAGCACTGCAGGAGAATGAGGTCCTTTGGGAAGCTCCTGGGTGCAAATTTTCTCCTGGTTCTCCTCTTCTCTGTCTCTGCCCAA
Organism: Turnix velox; assembly: GCA_013400935.1. Taxonomy (NCBI): domain Eukaryota; kingdom Metazoa; phylum Chordata; class Aves; order Charadriiformes; family Turnicidae; genus Turnix; species Turnix velox. Next base: position 1,312 of record VZTY01023676.1, on the reverse strand, counting down.
GGAGATGAGGTTTGGTCCCTCTCCCACGCAGCAGAGTCTGGAGGGATTTGAGCCTGGGTGTCTCCCATCCCAAAGGATCACTGTCCCTGGGGGATACTGGATGCTCAGAAAGAATTATTCCTACACAGTGCTTGAGCTGGATAATGGTGTGGCAGTGAGAGTAGGAGGGAGACAAACTATCCTGGATCTCTGCTGCCTTAACCAGGATATATTCCTGTTTCTCTTCACCACATCCAGCTGAGTCCCAGTGCTCTAGTTGGAACTTACTGGTGGTGTCCTGTCAATCCCATGCACAGGTTCAAAGGGGCTCAAAGAGTGAGGACTTGGTTTAGCCACGTCCTGGCACGCACCTTGAGGGCCTGTCCACAGCTTGGGTGTGATTTAGGTGAGCTGAGGACTGGGGCCACCATCTGACCCCCCCAACATCCCACTGAGCTCCTGCTGAAAGATTTAGATGGGAGCACAGTCCTCTGGTCTGGCTCCCAACTCAAAGAGCACTTGGTGGAGGGAAGAGAAATTATTTCAGCCCAAAAGGGCAGTGCTAAGCTATCTCTGGCCTGAACCTGGGACAATTAATACCTCCAAGGTGGGCTTAATGGGTTGTTTGAGATTTGGGTTTGCAAAGTACAACCGAAAGCAAAGTGTTTGAGTATTGTTAGAATTGTTAACAGGCTCCTTTTGAAGCCCTGTGCAAAGAAATGGATAGACTTCGGCCATCAATAATATCGCTGGAGGAGAAAATTGAAGGGATATCTGCCCAATTAAATAACCTACAGGGCTGGAATTGAGAATCAATGTGGCATGAAGGATGAGGTATGGACTACCAACACTGAACACTAAATCCACTGCAGCCTTGGGTTTAAACATAAGGATGAAGAGGAATGCTGCAGCTGTATCTGCCCAACCTGCTCACACTGGCCTTGGAGTGTCCAGGGAGCAGCTGGCATCACTGTCCTATGGGATGGGGACACAGCAAAGGTATGACATCCTCAGAGGTCTTCCATGTTGAGGTAGGAGCATAGAAACAGATAGGGCTGGTGGCATGGAGATGCCTGTATGGGATGGGTCTACACTGGGAGCACCCCCAGGTTGCTTGTGGAAGGGAAATGAGAACTGCTGGGAGACCAGTGTGGGGTTTTGTGGGTATCTTCATCTTTCTGGTTTAGTTTGGGTTGAAGGCAGCCTTGTGTGATCTGAGGAAGTGGAAGGGAGTTTGGTGAGGCATTTTTGAGCATCTAAAGTGGACTTGTTAAGAAGCAAGGAGGAGAAAAGAAGTGTGGGTGGCTCTGGGGATAGAATCATAAAATAGTTT
>VZTY01023674.1:2958-12982 GCA_013400935.1 Turnix velox | reverse complement strand
CAGAGCCTCATCAAGCCTGGCAGCCTTCAATGCCACGAGGGATGGGATCTCCACCACTATATCTAATAACCAAGTCCTTCCACTGCCAGCATTCTGGAAGTTTCAGTCATAGGAAGAAGTCTCCACAGCCCCCTACTGGGGGTCAGACAAGCCTCAGAACTGCTGGGGGACCAGCAGGGACACATCCCATCAGCAGCACTGGAAATAATGCAGCCTGTGCTGCCAAAATGGCATCCCTGTGAGTGGATCCTGCTGCTGGGTGTCTGTGAAGAAGCCCCTACTCACCCACAGGGCTCCTGGAAGTAGGTGGTGTCAGTGTGACGGTCCAGAGCCAGCTTGGTGTAGGCTGTGTCCCCTCGAGAGAAGTCAGAGGTGAAGTACCACATGCGGCCATAGATGGTCTCCCTGCAACAGGGGCAGGAAGTTTGGAATCATCACAGTGTCATGGAGGAGGGAGGGACCTTCAAAGGTCATGAGCACCAAGAGATCAGCAAGGGGGTACAGAAGGTCCTCTCCCACCTTTGAGGTCACTCCCTCCATCCTGTAGACCGAGGTAACCAAAGCAGAACACAAAATCCCAGAATATCAGGCATTGGAAGGGACCTAGAGAGACCATCTTGTCCCATCCCCCAACAGGAGCAGGAACACCCACATCAGGTCCCATAGGAAGGCATCCAAGTGGGGCTTGAATGTCTCCAGAGTAGACCCTACAGGAACCACCTCCATCTAGAGAGAATCCCAGAAGGTCAGGGATTGGAAGGGACTTCAGAAGATCATCCAGTCCCATCCTGGAGTGGGAGCACCCAGATCAGGTCACAGGAAGGTGTCCAGGTGGGGTTTGAATGTCTCCAGAGAAGGAGACCCCACATGCTCTCTGGGCAGCCCATACCACTGATCTATTACCCTCACCCTAACAAAGTTCCTTCTCCTATTTCTATGGAGCCTCCCATGTTCCAGTTTGCACTCCTTGCCCCCTGTCCTATCACTGGAGGTCACTGAGAAGAGCCTGGATCCATTCTCCTGCTGCCCACCCATTCCATATTTATGGACATTAATGAGGTCACCTCTCAGAGTCTCCTCTTCTCCAAGCTAAAGAGACCCAGCTCCCTCAGCCTTTCCTCAAAAGGGAAATGCTCCTAACATCCTACAAAATTCACATGTCCAAAGATGGTGCTCCTAAGCCTCCTTCTAGTTCTCATCTTCGCTCTTTCCTCCCCAAAACACTGTCAGCTGTGAGTCTTGTTCCCTCTCCACAAAACCAGATCATTTTTCCACACCAAAACCCAGCCTGAGTCAAACCAAAAAGCCCCTGAGGTACAGAGCAAAGCAAGCCCTTGCTTCTAGCCCTGAGAAGTTGCCCAATTTCTTGTTCTCAGGATTCCATTTCCCCCCCAGCACAGCATACAGGTGAGAGGAGACAGAAGGCAAGGACAGACAGAGCTCAAGGACTACAGAGGGAAGAATTATCCCATAGAGCCCCTCATTTTTATTTGGGGCAACCCATCACTAAAACAAATCCTTTTCCAGCAGCACATGGCGAGTTAAAGAGTTTCTGCAGCTTGGGAAGAACCCGAAGCCCAGCCCCAGCCTGCCAGACTGTTGGTGTGCTTTAAACAAACACAGAAGAAATATTTCCCACTATTTTTCTTTTGCCAGAGCTACAAATTGTTCCTGCCCTCCCTGACTCCCAGGGCCAGGGCAGCCCTCCTGACCTTCCAAGTCATAACAGGAAATGTCTCTCTTTGCAGAGCTTGACTCTTCCCAGACAGGCAGCTTCCTCCAGCTACTCCCCATGCGTGGTCCCACCATCACAAAGGGTTCCTGAGGTGTTTTCACAACCTTCATCCTCCCCCCAGAACAGCCTGGGTCCCACAGAGCAATATTCCATCTCAGCTCAAGCAGAATGGCAAGAGACTGTATAAGACAGTAGGGGGGACCTCAGAGGAACTTCTCAATAACTTCAGGTGGTTACAGAAAGGCTGGGGTAGGACTTCATTTAATAGGGTCCAGGATGGCAGGACTAGGAGGAATGGATGCAAATTGGAAGAGGGGAGATTTAGGCTGGAGAGAAGAAAGAAGTTCTTTGCTGTGAGAGTGGTGAGACACTGGAAGAAGTTGCCCAGAGAGGCTGTGGATGCCCCTTCAATCCCTGGAGGTGTTTAAGGCCAGGCTGGATGAGGCATTGAGCAACCTGGTCTAGATGGAGGCGTCCCTGCCCATGGCAGTGGGGCTGGAATTAGATGATCTTGAAGGTCCCCTCCATCCCAAATCATTCTATGATTCTATGACAGACATTGTGATTGCCAACCAGGCCACACTGCACCTTCCCAAACCAAAGGAAAACAACTCTATCCTTCAGAGCTCCTCCACAGGGTGCCAGTCGTCCCAGAACAGCCCTACTTACCTGATCAAGCTGACCCTTTTGGCCAAGATTTCCGTGTCCTCTTTGGTGGGAGGGACGTTGTCCACAAAGGCGATGCCATAGAGCAGGAAGTGGCGCAGGAATTCCTTCAGCCCCTCATCTGTCTGCAGGAAGCTGCCACAGTCCACAGAGGGGACCTGTGCCTGGTGGTAGATCTCTGCATTCCAGAGGATGCGGGGGTGCATCACCTGCTGCTTCTGCCCCTCGTAGCTGTTCCTCAGCAGCCACTCCAGCCCGTACCTTGTCACGTGCCCATCCGGCCCTTCCATGAAGAAGAAGAGTCACAGTCATCATCATCATCCAGAATATCCTGAGGTCATGGTCAGTAAAACCACCAGCCCCTTATAATTGTGTCTGGAGACAGGCTCTTTGCATCCAGATGCCACCCAAAATACCAGCTACTTAAGGCTAAAAGTCCTAAAAAGCTTTGCTACTGCTGCAGCAGCTCCAGATTCCCAGCTGAGCCCTTCAACAATCTTTTGTTTCCCACTGGCAGAATCCAAGAACAAATCACAGAATACCAGGGATTAGAAGGGACCTCAAGAGATCATATAGTCCAAAGACACTGATGGAACAGGAACACCCAGATCAGGTCCCACAGGACTAAATGAAGAGAAGCTACAACAAAAGAAAGGAGGAAGGAGTAAGGACACCAGACTAGAATCCTAATGAGGGACAGCAGCTCAGATTGGACAAGGAAGGAAAAAACCAAACCATTTCTTGCCCAATCTGCTCAGTCTCAGAATGCTTGAGGACCATGACAATGATTAGAGGGCTGGAGCACCACCCTTCTGAGGGCAGGTGGAAGGACTTGGGGGTGTTCAGCCTGGAGAAGAGAAGGCTCAGAGGGCACATGAGGGGGGCTACAGAAAGGTAGGGGTAGGACTTTTTAATAGGATAAGTGATGGCAGGACTAGGACTAATGGATGCAAATTGGAAGAGAGGAGATTTAAGCTGGAGAGAAGAAATTCCTTATGGTGAGGGTGGTGAGAGAAAGGAAGAGGTTGCCCAGAGGATGCCCCCTCAATCCCTGGAGGTGTTTAAGGCCAGGCTGGATGAGGCATTGAGCAACCTGGTGTGGTGGGAGGTGTCCCTGTCCATGGAACTAGATAATCTTTAAGATCCCATCCAACCCAAACCATTCTGTGAAAAGATGTAGAGAAAAGAATCAGAGAATGGTTTGGGTTGGCCAGCTTCCCTCTCCTACCAAACACAAAGGTGGGACTTATCCATAAGGCTCCACTAGAGCATGACAAACTCCTCTTGCTGCTCACAGGTGAGAAAGAGTGTGGTCTCATCCACCCTGATGTCCTTGGGCCTGATGCCCAGGTCCACACTGGCCGTGTCCAGGCTGCGCTGGTTGGTTTTGGCGTTGTAGCAGGAGGCAGAGCGGCAGTGGTCCCGCAGCCACACGAAGTCCAGGCGCATCAGGGTGTCAGCATATCTCAGCTCTGCCCAAAAACACACACACAACAAGGCTGGTGACACACTGCAATGGGCTCCACCACAGCTCCACCTTCACCAGAGAGGTGGTGGAGGTCCCACCACAGAATCACAGAAGGTTAGGGGTTGGAAGGCAGCTGGAGAGATCATCTAGTCCAGCTAATTAATCACCCTGCTGGAGGAACAACACCCAGATCAGGTCACACCTCCATGGAGGTAGCCAAGGCCAGACTTGCTGAGGCTCTGAGAAACCTCATCAAGTGAGGATGTCCCTGTCACTGCAGGGGGTGGCACTGGGTGGCCTTTGGAAGTCCCTCCTAACACTATGATTCCAGTACGGATACAGAGACTGGGCTGAAGGAGTTGGGGTTGCTCAGCCTGGAGAAGAGAAGGCTCAGGGGGGACCTCAGAGGAGCTTCTCAATACTCCCTTCAGGAGGCTACAGAAAGGCTGGGGTAGGAATTTTGAATTGGGTCCAAGATGGCAGGACTAGATGTGATGGATGCAAATTAGAAGAGGGGAGATTTAGGCTGGAGAGAAGCGAGAAGTTGTTTGCTGTGAGGGTGGTGAGACACTGGGAGAGGTTACCCAGAGAGGTTGTGGATGCCCCCTCAATCCCTGGAGGTGTTTAAGGCCAGGCTGGATGAGGCACTGAGCAACCCGGTGTGGTGGGAAGTCTCCCTGCCCATGGCAGGAGGGTGGAACTAGATGATCTTTAAGGTCCCTTCCAATCCAAACCCATCTTCCCACAAGTCCTGGCTCTTTTGGCACCTACCTAGATGGTCGCTGTGTAGCTGCCAGGCACACTTGAGGGACTCTGGGGCTGTGTGGTGGCAGCGAGGTGTAGGAGAGGGCATGGTCCTTCTGTCACGGGGTGGCCACAGCGAGTGACATCCAGCCCTTGGTGCCCTGCAGAGCCACACCAGCCTCCGGCACCACATCCTGCCAGAGAGAGAGGAAAGGACTAGGTGATTCAGTTGAGCTACAGCATCACAGCGTGGTCTCTGTCCTCTTACAGCAGCACTCCTGGGAGAGCTGTGGTTGTCCTGCAGGATTTGTAGTCCACTGACACAGACATGAGTGGGAATTAGCTCACTGAGGAGGAAGAAAGGAAGCTGATCAGTAGAAGCCTGGCCAGAGCAGCAAGTCACCATCAGGCAACATTTAAACATAAAATAAAATGAAAACCAGCTTATTTTGTGACCACCATAAACCAGGGCAGAAGAAAATCCTGAGAAGACTCCAAAGATATCCCAGGATTTATCAGGCAAAGGGATTCCATAAGAGGCATCTGTGTCTTCAAAATACTGGCCAAACCTCACCTGCTGCAGGTCCTGCCCCCTCTCCAGCCTTCCCAGTCTGAGTTCAGAGATAGAGGAACCAGGGAAGGAGAGAAAAGTGACCTTGGTTAGGGAAGCAAGAACTAAAGGAATCAGTCAATAATGAGGAGAAGGAAAACCTTTTTCCTAAAGCAGCCATGGTTTGTCTTGGGCTGGAGATTCAGAGGTGGTTTCTCCCAGGGAGATGTGTTTAATGTAAAGGCCAAGGTGGGAGGGAAGACTCTGTCTGGATGTGAAGGACAACCACTAACCCAGCAGAGAGGGGGAAGAAGCAAGGCTGCTGGTATCACCTCACACAGGACCCAGAACTGATAGCAAAGCTCAGCTCTAAATCTATTTAGAAAGTGGCCTCTGCCTGGGGCTGTCTCTGCCCACACACCATTATCTCCTCTCCCAGTATCACAAGTCCCCAGCCAGGTTCAGGTGGTGGGAAGTGACCCAGATGTTCCATCTAATCAGCGAGACCTCCTGCTTCTCCTCTCCTCTGGCTGGAAGCAGACACCACAAACAGCTCACAGAGAAGTCCTAAATTAAATCTTTGCTGAATAGACTAAATATAAGTAGGTAATAAAATCTGTATTAGACAGGATTTACATTTGGTTAATGGCCCTCTCCTGGCTGGAACTGGTTATGGAGAACAGGGAACTCCTCTTAAACCTCCTATTCACACCCCCTCACACTCCGCTCATCTGGGCAACACCAAAAGGCAGCTGCTGAGAGATTTTTTTCAAGGCAAAATTCCCCTCAAATATCAACAGGAAAAGGCAGGAGGGAGAAAGAGAAAACATTAAAATGCAAGTGGACTTTGAGAAGGGGGAGACATTCATTTACCAGGTCTGTCTGTCTGTCTCACCCCCCAATGAGACAAGGTCCCAGGCAGATGTTAAATATAAACATTTTCCTGTGGCTCATCCCAAGGGGTGAAAAAACAGAAGTGGGCACAGAACCCTGGCTAGAAGAGAGAGATCTCTGCATCCTGGAAGGAAAAGTAGAAAACTCAATATATTGTGATTTGAGACATTACCATAAGTCCCTTGGGAGAAAGGAGAAGAGAGACTGTGTGAAAGGAGGAAGGAAGAGTCCAGGGGCCGGGCTGTCCAAGAGACTTCCTCAGCAGTTCATCTCTCCCCCAACACAAGCAGTATTTGAAGTAAGCAATACTGGGTTTTAAGCAGTTCTTTTATCAAAGAGAAGTTCCCTTCTTTGAGCAAAGCAAAACAACGAGCTGGGAAAATCAGGAAAATCAGCAATGAAAACACACATGAAGGGAGAAACCACATCACTCTAGATGTTTTTAGGCAGCTTTTAGCCAAAACCTTCCAGGAAAACAGTGACACCACAGTGTGAGGGCAGCAGCTCCTGCCCTGACTGCTGGGGCTGTGATCAGACCAGTTCCCTTGCTCTGCCACAGCACGTCCAGCCTGTTTTTCAAGTTCCTTTGGCACCCAAAAATAAGATTTCTCTGTTTTTCATTAAGTATTTCCAAACATTCAGTAGTTTCCACACATCCTTTTCCATTGCCAGAAGCATCCAGCTAAAGCAAAAGTTTCTGCCCCAGAAGAAACAGCAGCACAACAAGCCTCACCCTCCAAAGAGAGGGAGAAAAGGAGAAAAACAATTGTTTTTCCAGACATCCTGAGAAATTCTGTCCCTGAATCTCACAGCCAGCCCCTTGGCTCATTAATTGACAGTTCCATTTGCCTCAAAAGACAAACCCAAATGTGGCAGAGCCACTGCTTGAGTAAAAATAACAGAGGAAGAGGAGGCTGGGGCAGAGCATCACGCTGAGAGGGCTCTGATAGAAACAGGGGATCCCTAAGTGCACAAACCAGGTGACAATCCCCCTCTCCAGGGGCAGCCCAGATCCCCCCAGCTCAGAGGCTCCACTGCCAGCAGAGTTCAAGGTTTAACAGCCCAGGCTGTCCCAGATTACCCATTAATTAGAAAAATAACAACATGAAGATGAGCAGTCCCCTGCCCAGAAAGGCTCCCGCCTCCGCCCCTTCCCTCCAGACAACTCAATTAGATCTCAATGTCAGGAATCAGATTCTCCCTCCAGCCTTCCCCCCACGAGGGATTTCAATTAAATTAAGGAGATAATAAAGACATCCCAGACACTCACAGCTACTTCATTTTCCTACAAATGGAGGTAATTACCTGCTCACCTCACATTTAATACCAACCACCTGCCTCCAGATCCCCTCTCTCCAACTGCAGCCTCCTCTCTCCAGCTCCTTCATCAATCCCAAGCCAAGCCCTCAGAGCCCAACACAAACAAACCCTAACTCTGCCAACCTCAGGTTCTCCTGCCCCCAGGGACACTTATTGCAGCAAACTCCTGTTATTAAATCAGTCCTTTGACAGGATCTGCCCTGACAGAGAGGGACAGGTTGTGTCTCCAAGGGAGGAGAGGAACCAGCCCTTGGCCATCAGCCTTTCCCCACCAAGTAATAGGATCTGACCCCTATGTCCCTGCCTGAACTTGGGGTCACCTGATGGTCACAGACTGGTTTGGATGGGAAAGGACCTCAAAGACCACTCAGTCACAACCCTGTGTCACTCCCTGAGCAGGTGACATCTCCCACCAGCTCAGGTCACACCAAGCCAAATCCAACCCAACCCTGAACCCCTCCAGGGCTGGGGCCACAGCTTTATCTGAGCAACCTGGGCCAGGGGCTCACCCCTCTCCCAGCAAAGGATTTCTTAATCTAAATCCCAGAATGTCAGGGATTAGAAGGGACCTCAAAAGATCATCTAGTCCCATCCCCCTGCAGGAGCAGGAACAGCCAGACCAGGTCCCATAGGAAGGTGTCCAAGTGGGGTTTGAATGTCTCCAGAGAAGGAGACCCCACACCCTCTCTGGTCAGCCTGTCCCACTCTTCTCTCACCCTCACCCTGACGAAGTTTCTTCTCCTATTTCTGTGGAGCCTCCCGCGTTCCAGCTTGCACCCATTGCCCCTTATCCTATCACTGGAGGTCACTGAGAAGATCCTGGCTCCATCCTCCTGACACTCATCTTTCCATATTTCTAGCCTTGACCCCCTGCAGGGCTGGGGCAGCCACAGCTTCTCTGGACAACCAGGGGTCATCCCTCTCCCACTAAGGGGTTTCTTCACCTAAAGCTCCTTTTCTCAGTCTCAAATCCTTTCCCCTCACCTTGCGTCCCTCCCCAGCTCTCCCGAAGCCCCTGCAGGGATTGGGGGGCTCTGACCTCCCTCTGGAACCTTCTCTCCCCCCAACTCCCTCAGCCCCCCAAGAAGAAGGTTACCTGGGGCAGCACCGGGGCTGAGCTGGGGGAAAAACCGGAGCGGAGGGTCCGGGGCCACCGAAGGAGTCGGGTACCGGGAGGTAGATACCGTGAGGAGGACAAAAGCAGGGGAACTCGGCTCCCACTTAACGACTGGAGGAAAAAAATAAAGAAAGAAATGACGGGTTAGAAATGGCACGGCTGCAGGACCGGCAGCAACCCCCGTCCCTCAGCGGGCCCTGGGAGCCGGGGAATGGCACCGGGAGGGAGGAGAGGTAAAGGGATCCAGGAGGAGGGAACGGGCCCCAAGAAAGCAGCATTGGAGCGGAGGAAGGGAGAAAAAAGGCCTCGGGAGGGGGGAAACGGGTCCCGGGGCGGAGGAGGGAGAAGAGGCCCCGGGAGGGAGCAGCGTGTCCCGGGCAGCTCCAGCCCCGAGAGCGGAGCCGCGTTCCCCCCCTCGGGCCCCGGCTCACCTCGGCGGCTCCCCCGGCGCTCGCAGCCGGCCCGGCTCCAGCCGNGACACAGAGCGCGGGGGAGGGCCCAGCTAGAGCGCCGCCAGCTCTAGAGAGCGGCCGGTGGGGTGAGATAGAGCGGCCGCACCATAGAGACGGGGCGGGGTGATGGAGAAACGGGGGCTCGAGGGCGGAACAGCGCCGTGTTCCCCGGGAGAGCGAAAAGAATCGGTTTGAACCGGGGGGCGCTGAGAAACGCTGCCGTGAGCGGCCGTGGCGGCTGGAGAGAGCTGGGAGGTCTCTGTGGAGAGCGCCTCACGGACCACAGAGATGCAGGGCGAACCATAGAGAACGGGGCGGGCGGGGAAAGCGCCTCATGGAACCCGGCGTGTTCCGAGAGGATGGAGGCCACAGGAGCTGCGGAAAGTCGCTGCGAACGGAGAGTATCTGTGGAGGGGCTACCGCCGGCGGGCGGGCGCGGCGAGAAAGAGCCGCTTTACCGGAGAGACCGGGGAGGAACCATAGATGAGAGCCGCAGCAGCCTAGAGCGCTGCGGGCAGCGCATGCGCAGTGCGCGGAGGCTGCCATGTTGGCCATGGCCGCCAGCTGGAGCCGCTAGGAGCCACCGCCACCGGCCCCGGGACGGGACCGGGATGGGAGCAGAGGATTCAGTCATCACCTTTTGGGAAATAAATGCGGATTTTTTTATCTAAAGGCTCCGCGGCGCTGTTTGGAGCTCGGGAAGGGCGCAGAGACGGGGGCGGGAGCGAGCAGGCCGCGCTCTGCCCGCTGGAGGGCCGCCTCGGCCCGGCCATGGCCGCGCCCCTTTCCCCCGGCACCGGCAGCGGCTTCCTGACCCACAGGCTGCCCCAGGGCTGTCACCGTGCCCCGAACTGGGGGCACAGAGCACCTCGGGACTGTGGTTTTGACTGTCCCGGAGCATCTTCAGGGCAGGATGACGGTACAGATCCGCGGGGAGGTGGCGGGGGCTGAAGGGATATAGAATCATAGAAGGGTTTGGGTTCCAAGCCCCCTGCCATGGGCAGGGACATCTCCCACCACACCAGGTTGCTCAGTGCCTCATCCAGCCTGGCCTTAAACACCTCCAGGGATTGAGGGG
>VZTY01023673.1:52725-63125 GCA_013400935.1 Turnix velox | reverse complement strand
CTCTCCTGAACTGGACTATTTTGGGGTCAAACTTGGTGCTCTGCACCATGCTGCAGCAAGAGGGGTATCAACTGCTCTAGCAGGACATCCCTATCCTAATAGGGAAGTTTCTAACATATATGTGCAGATACATAGGTGTTTGCGGGATTTTTGAAGAAATATCTGCTCTTTTCCTCATTTTAGCTCTTTAATTTCCTCTCCTTGCTCTCCTGAACTGGACTATTTTAGAGTCAAACTTGGTGCTCTGCACCATGCTGCAGCAAGAGGAATATCCTGGCAGGACATCCTTATCCCAATGGAGAAGTCTCTTACACGTGTGCAGATACATAGGTGTTTGTGGGATTTTGGAAGCAAGAGCTGCTCTTTGCCTCATTTTAGGTCTTTAATTTCCTCTCCTTGCTCTCTTTGCTCTCCTGAACTGGACTATTTTGGGGTCACACTTGGTGCTCTGCACCATGCTGCAGCAAGAGGGGTATCAACTGCTCTAGCAGGACATCCTTATCCGAATAGGGGAGTTTCTTACATATATGTGCAGACACATAAGTGTTTGTGGGATTTTGGAAGAAAGAGCTGCTCTTTGCCTCATTATAAGTCTTTAATTTTCTCTCCTTGCTCTCCTGAACTTACTTTAGAATCAAACTGGGTGCTCTGCACCATGCTGCAGCAAGAGGAATATCCTGGCAGGACATCCTCATCCCAATGGGGAAGTTTCTTATGGGGAAGTTTCTTACACATGTGTGCAGATACATAGGTGTTTGTGAGATTTTGGAATAAAGAGCTCCTCTTTGCCTCATTTTAGGTCTTTAATTTCCTCTCCTTGCTCTCTTTGCTCTCCTGAACTGGACTATTTTAGAGTCAAACTTGGTGCTCTGCACCATGCTGCGGCAAGAGGGATATCAAATATTTAACAGAGTTTCAGGTGTTCCTCCTACGTTATCAGGCATGAAAAGATGTTCTGTCACTTGAAAAACGCCAGCAGTGTGACATGTCCTTCCTGCTCAAGGTCTCTCCTGGCAAGGAAGATGTCTCTTATAATGAGGGGCACAAGGCTGCCTGGAAGGACTGTATCTTCTATTAGTTATTTATTAGCTCTCAGAAGATGCTAAGCTTTAAATAATGTACAAATTTGCCTTGCAGCTCTGATAACACATGTAGAGAATCTCAAAAGGTGTATTTCAAAATACTTTGGGCTCCCAACATTAATTGGCAAACGATTTTCCAGTCTTCCTGGCGTGACTTTCATCTATCAGATGGAGATATAAAGAATTAAGACACTTCTCCAATGATCCATCATCATAATAGACCCCAACTAGATTTGCCTCTTCTCTCTCTGTCTTTGCCATCTCTGTGCAATGTGTGTTTGGGCTGAAAGGGATTTTACCCAGAGTTTTGAGAGAAAGAAGGGATTATGATGGGTGTAAGGACAAGACTGACTCTAATCCCTGGCATTCACTCTTTCTTCATTTTTCTAAAAGGGGTGAAGCTGTGATCTGTTGAAATCTGAGGAAAGTTTCATTTCCTCATTCAGCCCAGCATTTCATTCCAGGGCAAAGAAACTGAGTTATTCAGAGGGAAAACTGCAAATAACACTCCCCCCCTCCAAAAAAAAAAACACCTTCAAAATAAAAAAATAATGGAATCACAATGTCAGCAGAATATGTCTGGAAATAAAAGTGTGCAGCAGCAGAGGCTTTTTCCAGCTTGCTGCATCCTGCTCCACACTCTGCAAATTCACAACATTGATTAATGGGAAACAGTCCTAGTGAAGGCTTGAATATGTTTCTCAGTCTGGAAACTCACAGAGTTAAAGCTGTTTGAGTGAAAAATGGTAAAAGAAATGGATCCTCTGCAAGTGGAACAAAAGGCCCTAATGGGCTACTCAATCTAAAACCTAAAGGTATGAGGCTCTCCAGTGGGCAAGGCTTGGAGTCAGGGAAAATTTCAGGCTAGAAATAAGGCTAATGTTGTTAATAATGAAGGTAATTAACTGCTGGAGCAGGCCCTTGGAGGACGTGGTGGTTCCTCTGTCACGGGCAATTTTAAATCAGGACTAGATAATTATTTCCTAAATGCTGTGCTTTCATTCAAAATGGAATTACTTCAGGGATGTTCTGCAGCTCACACTGCACACAAGTTGAGACTCTATGGTCCCAGTGGCCCTTTTGGTTCCACATCAGTGATCAGTGGGAAGATGAACATGGAGGTTGGGTGATACCTCACATTTTTCTCTTTGTCCTAGGGCTACACCTTTATTTAGAATCATAGAATTTGGGTTGGAAAGGACCTTAAAGATCATCTAGTTCCAACCTCCCTGCCATGGGCAGGGACACCTCCCACTACACCAGTTTGCTCAGTGCCTTGTCCAGCCTGGCCTTAAACACCTCCAGGGATTGAGGGGACATCCACAGCCTCTCTGGGCAACCTCTTCCAGTGTCTCACCACCCTCACAGCAAAGAACTTCTTTCTTATCTCCAGCCTAAATCTCCCCTCTTCCAATTTGCATTTAGTAGATTCACTTCTTCACCCCCCACCTGCTAAAGACATACCCTCTAGTGTTTAGAATTATTTGATCAACTGCACAATTTCCCCATTTTTCATCCCATTCAGGGCTTCTGTAACAGCACAATTTTAGTTACAAATGATCAGAATTAGACACTAATGACAGAGAATTACTGCATAACTCTGCACAATTTAATTTCAGGTCTGGCTTTTCTCCTTGCAGATGACAAGAAGACTGTTCTGTCAGTCAGACTGTCATGTCTGTAAGAGGATGAGAGCAACATCCTGCTTTAGAAATTTTAAGAGAATGATAAGAAAAGGATAGAAGGGACACATACTGTTTCAGCTGGGACTTCCAAGAGGTGATAGCAACAGCTTATTTGGTTGTGTTTTCGGTTGTGCAGGAGCCAAGCAGCCCTAAGAGCACTCTTCATGGTGTGTGACTCCACCAGTCCCAACAAGCTGTTCTGGCAGGGAGAGAAGAGCTGCAAGAAAAGCTTGGCTAAACTCACTTCCCTGCAGCCAAATGCAAAGGAAGAATTCAGGCTTAAGGAAAAAAACTTTCACCAGAGAAATGAGTTCTACACAACTGAGATATTTGAGGACACAATGTCATTTTGTAAAGGCCAAATCTCCCAGGAACCTCTGGTGAACAGCCTTCCTAATGAAATGTTATGGGTGAAAAGACTAACCAGGAAGCTACTGGTCTTAGAACAATGATGCGAGAAAGAAGCGGTGTAGAGAACAGCAAACAAACTAAAGCTTTTTGCCTATGGAGTATGGCAATTTCCACGTGGTTTTGGGATATGCATTTGAAGCTTACTTTGGTCCCTCTTGCTCTACCCCAGGAGACAGAAGGCAATGTCACAGCTTTGCTGTAACTGTCCCTGTAAATTGATAGTGGCTGTGATGGAGGAAGATTCATCACTGTCCTTGCACAGAGGCTGCTTCCAGTGAGACCCTCATGAATCATGGCTGAGACCAGATCAAGGGTCACAGTTTCCTCAACAATGATTTAAATTGATTTTGGTTCCTCATCTGGAGCACACGGTCCAAAAAAACACCCTCTGCATCTTAAATTCATCTGGGATTCCAGTTTGCACTCAGGAAACTCAACAGCTACAGCAGATCTGCCTCAGCACAACACCATGGTGGCTTCAGCCTGAGCCTGCAGGAACCAGAAATGCAGTAAACCCCACCTGGAGTATTGTGTCCAGTTCTGGAGCCCTCAACACAAGAAGGATATCAAGCTATTGGAGCGGGTCCAGAGGAGGCCACGAAGATGGTCAAAGGGCCGGAGCAACTGCCTTATGAAGACAGGCTGAAGGAGTTGGGGTTGTTCAGCCTGGAGAAGAGAAGGCTCAGGGGGGACTTATCAGTACCTGAGGGGGTCCTACAGAAAGGCAGGGGAAGGACTTATTAATGTGATATCAGATGGGAGGACCAGAAACAATGGATGTAAATTGGAAGAGGGTAGATTTAGACTCAACATAAGGAAGAAATTCTTTACAGTGAGGGTGGTGAAACACTGGAACAGGTTGACCAGAGAGGCTGTGGATGTCCCTCTCTGGAGGTGTTCAAGACCAGGTTGGACATGGCACTGAGCAGCCTGATGTAGTGGGAGGTGTCCCTGCCTATGGCAGGGGGGTTGGAACTTGATGATCTTGAAGGTCCCTTCCAACCCAAACCATTCTATGATTCTACAATATTAATCCCATGTGTTGAAATTATCCCACAGTGCAGAAAAGTATGCAATAGTCAGGGGAGAAGATCAAAAGAGAAATCAAAGAGAAGTGAATGTCACCAGGTTGTTCAGCTTGGTGAAGAGAAGGCTCAGGGGGGATCTTATAGTAGGTTTTCAAGACCTGAAGGGGGCTACAGAAAGGCAGAGGTAGGAATTTTTAATAGGATATGTGATGGAAGGATTAGGAGTAATGGATGCAAATTGGAAGAGGGGAGATTCCTCACAGTAGCTTCTCAGTCCCTGAAGGGGGCAACAGAAAGGCTGGGTAGGACTTATGAGATGGGTCCAGGATGGCATGACTAGGGGTAATGGATGAAAACTAGAAGAGGGGAGATTTAGGCTGGATATATGAAAGAAGTTCTGTCCTGTGAGGGTGGTGAGACAGTGGAAGAGGTTGCCCAGAGAGGCTGTGGATGCCCCCTCAGTCCCTGGAGGTGTTTAAGGCCAGGCTGGATGAGGCACTGACCAACCTGGTCTAGTTTGAGGAGTCCCTGCCCATGGCAGGGGGGTGGGAACTGGATGATCTTTAAGGCCCCTTCCAACCCAAACCATTCTATAATTCTATGATCTTGATGGAATCCATATGGGCCACCCATTTTAGTGGATTGAGGTTGTACCAGAGGTGGATATGATTTGTATTGAATCTGAATTCTGCACAGATCAGCATTAAAGTTTCATTTAATTTAACAGCACAAAACCATCCCTTCACTTGGTTTGGTTCTCCAGCCTGCCATGACCTTTGGGGACAAGCTGGAAGAAAGATGGGAAAAATCCAAAGGTCAACCTAATTTGAAAAGTCCTTATGAGGACCTGGCACTACTGTCAGACTTCGCTATATATCTTTATTTCTCATTTTGGGGTTAGTTTTTCACTTTGGACTTTGTATTGTAGAAAGATAAGTTTGTGTTTAGGAACAAAGCTGAAAGCCAGAGGATGGTCCTCAGAGAATTTGAGAGTTTCTGGTATGTTGCTTTCATGGTGGTTACATCTAATCCTGAGAAAGATGATGGAAAAGAGAATCTAGATCAGGCTGCTCAGTGCCTTGTCCATCTCGGCCTTAAACACCTCCAGAGAGAGGGCATCCACAGTCTCTCTGGGCAACCTCTTCCAGTGTTTCACTACCCTCACTGTAAAGAATTGCCAATACAAAATAAAAAAAACCCCAACTTTTGCTTTAGTTTGTTACTCCATGAGTTACAAAATCAAAGTTTGGAAGGAAAATGAGTCTCAGAGTGGAGGTATCTCCAACAAGAAATGGAAAACCAGTTTGAGGGTGAGGCAATGTCTCAGTGGGATGGTGGTAGTGTTCACAAGCAGTGAATCATGAAGACCTTTATAAGGAGACAACTCCAATTAGAACCATGAGAAAGAAAACAACTGGATTTGGGATCCGATATCACATTTGGGATGAAAAAGTGGTGGCTCTTCAGTATACTCAAGATGAAACACTTCAGATGGTATCTCTAACCTTTAATCAAAGAATGGTTTGGGTTGGAAGAGACCTTAAAGACCATCCAGTTCCAAACTCCCAGCCATAAGCAGGGACACCTCCCACCAGACCAGGCTGCTCAATGCCTCATCCAGCCTGGTCTTAAATACTTCCAGGGAGGGAGAATCCACAACCTCTCTAGGCAACACGTTCCAGTCTCTCACCACCCTCACAGGAAAGAACTTCTTTCTTATATCCACCTTAAATCTACCCTCTTCCAACTTGCATAATCACAGACCATAACCGTAATCATAGACCCTTTGGCTTGGGCCCATTACAAAATACAGAATTCTTTTCAAGTTTTTTTAACTTGTGTAAATCCCTTCTCATTTTCAAAGCTCACAAATCCTTTTTATCCCCCACAAACTCACTCCTTGTGTGATAGCAAACACCCCCATGCCATTGCCTTTGGATGTGACATCCCAGGCAACGTATCTCAAGGACTTTTTAGCCTGTTTTAACAAAGCCTGCACAGCTCTTCTAGCAAACTGACTTGGACTTGCTGCTTCCTTAACAACATCCTTGGGAGATAAGATACTGCCACGATTGTAAGTTGTGTATTTAGTGATTAGCTGCTGTGTGTGGAATCCCCAATTCTCTCCCTATTATGGGGAGTGCAAGATAAAGCCCAGATTTTGCACCTCGCCTAATTTCTTTTCACTTAGCACAGCCATGCAGAAAGAGATAACCTTTATTCTCTTATCAGGTATCAGCTGCCGTATCACACAATTGCAATTCTCTCAATTATCATGTACCATAGTAAAAAGACCCAAGGACAAGCCTTTTCAAACGAGGTGTACCATAACAAAAAGAAATAGGGATCACAGACCCAACTAGAGAGGTAAAGGGAACATTTCTGAGACCATTTGGTGAGGAGAAGAAGGATTTACATGTTGAGAATAGAATCATAGAATAGGTTGGGTTGGAACGGACCTTAAAGATCATGCAGTTGCAACCCCCCTGCCATGGCCAGGGACACCTCCAACTAGACAAATGGCCAACCTGACTATGATCTGCCCACTGGATCCATGTTTCCTACATATTTTGTGTTGAAGTGTAAAGAAAATTGAAGCAACAAAAAGTTTGGGATTGGGAAAGGGCCAATGGAAGGGTCTACAGGTGTTTAGACATCACCTAAAGGAATGCTGCGAAGCTTTAAGGAGGGTAAGCACAATAGAAAGGTTAAGAAGGTTGAGACTCCACCACATTGTTAGGAAACATTTATGATGTAATCATCCCTGCAAAGAGAACCTTGTATAAAAGATTCTTCATCATAAGGGCCAACCAGCCTGGTATGGGACAATAATGACACCTCTCTGGAAGTGTTTATGGACAGGCTGGACAAGGCACTGAGCAGCCTGATGTAGTGGGAGGTGTTGGAACTTGATGATCTTGAAGGTCCCTTCCAACACAAACTATGATTCTATGATTCTGTGATTATCTGATTTGAGAAAGAAGTTCTTTCCTGTGAGTGGAAGAGGTTGCCCAGAGAGGCTCTGGATGCCCACTCAATCCCTGGAGGTGTTTAAGGCTAGTCTGGATGAGGCACTGAGCAACCTGGTGTAGTGGGAGGTGATCCTGCCACTAGGGGGGTTGGAACTAGATGTTCTTAAAGGTCCCTTCCAACCTAAACTATTCTATAATGTAATAATCCCTGCAAAGATAACTTCCTATAAAAAGCCTGGTCCTTTGGGGGGATGGGCTCTGCCACGTGAATGAATCATGGATGCTGGGATGGGACAGTGAGATGAGTCATTTAAAGGGATTTAAAAGCATGTGGCAGCCACAGCAAGAGTGAGTTGATTCCTCAGCAGTCAGCCTTGTCAGCAGTTTGGCCAGGGGCCAGCAGAGAGGGGAGGTGACACCAGAAGGAAGCTGTCACCGGCAAAGGAAGCCTTCTTGTAGCAGAAATGCTAAACCATTTGCCTGCAGAGATAAACAAGGTAGGGAAAATGGAACTTTTAGACAAAGATGACAGAGGGACAATAGCAACAGAGTTAAATCACAGAATGTCAGGGATTGAAAGGGACCTGGAGAGATCATCTAGTCCAATCCCCCTGCACAAGCAGGAACACCTAGACCAGGTTACACAGGAAGGCATCCAGGTGGAGTTTGAAAGTCTCCAGAAAAGGAGATCCCACACCCTCTTTGGGCAGCCTGTGTTTTCTCATCCTCACTCTGAAAAAGTTTTTTCTCCCATTTCTGTGGAAACTCTTGTGTTCCAGCTTGCACCCATTGCCCCTTATCCTATCATTGGGTGTCACTGAGAAGAGACTGGCTCCATCCTCCTGCATCTCACCCTTTCCATATTTATCAACATGAATGAGGTCATCCCTCAATCTCCACTTCTCCAAGCTGAAGAGCCCCAGCTCCCTCAGCCTTTCCTCATCAGGGAGATGCTCCAATCCCTTCATCATCTCTGTGGCTTCACATTGGACAATCTCAAGCAGTTCCCTGTCCATCTTCAACTAAGGGCCCCAGAACTGGGCAGAATATTCCAGCCTTTCCTCATCAGGGAGATGCTCCAATCCCTTCACCATCATCATGGTTTATATCACAAGGCTGATGTGTTCTTTGTACCTGGAGCCAGAAGGAAGCCTGGGTTGAAGTGTGTACAAAATGAATACCCACATGCTTGTGGCTTGATGGCACAGGGAGGAGTATAAAAAGCAAATACCAGAGAAGACACTTGGCTTTTTAACAGCCCACTCATCCATCCATCCATCTCTTGTGGCTGGCACTGCCCTGTCATGGTGGAGGATGCTCTGCATTCTTGGCAAGACCCACAAGTCAAAAGCTGAAGGTACATTCTGCTTAATGCACTTGACATTATGTTTAGACAATGGGTTGCACTGGGCTGCCAGGTTTTAAATGCTGGAACTGAGGATGGTCCCAGACAGATGAATTGCTATGTGCACTCAATGAGATGTGGGAGACCTGCTGTTCAAGTGATATTGTGGCTCCATGCATGTACGGCAGGCAGACGAATTCAGCATTGGATCTCCAGTGAGTACATGCAGTATCATTATGTGCCTATTAGTCATTTTTTTCCCACATATCTGGCAGCTGAGGACTGCTGAGCATCTGGAAGAACATCCAGGTGGTGTGATTGGGAAGAGACATGTTAGCTGTACAGTTCAATGACTCGTGGATTTTGGTCAAGTGCTCCATAAGGCTCATGTTTTGCAGAGCCATAGGATATTAGGGCTAAAACAATTCTCCTATCTAGAGCAGGGCAGGTTTGGGTCAGGTATCATGAAGCTCTTCCCCATGAGGGTGGTGAGACACTGTCCCAGGTTGTCCAGAGCGGTGGTGGAGGCCACATCCATCCCTGGAGACATCCAAGGCCAGGCTTGCTGAGGCTCTGAGCAACCTGATCTAGTTCAGGATGTCCCTGCTCACTGCAGAGGGGTTGGCCTAGATTGCCTTTGAAGGTCCTTTCCACCTCAATGCATTCTATGATCTTGGATGATGGCACAAAATAGAAAACATCTCCTTTGTGGCCAAGGTCAGCAAAAATAAAAAGCAGCCTGAGAACCTGCAGGACAAAAACAAGCTTCCTTTTTGGGCTGCATAAAAATCTGGCAGGTGCCACCATCTGAGTTGTGGTGAGATTATAAACTCAGACTGGGGTATTGGTGTCTGCCACAGAGATAGAATCATAGAATAGTTCAGGTTGGAAGGGACCTTTAAGATCATCTAGTTCCAGCCCCACTGCCATGGGAAGGGACACCTCCCACTAGATCAGGTTGCTCAGTGCCTTGTCCAAGCTGGCCTTGAACTTTCTGATGGAGCCATGGGTTCTCTTAAACACTGCACTGGCACAGACTCTGGAGGAACATGTCCAAGTTGCTGGTTTCCCCATCATGCTCCAGAGGAAGATATTGTTGGAGAAGAGGTTGAGAACTGGTGCTTGAGGTTCAACAATTTATCACCAGCTCTTGCCCCATAAAGGTAACAGAAGTTGGCACAGAAGACACAACAACAGTTGCTAAATGACAAGATGGAACAGCCCACGAGGAGCATGGAGGGAGAAGCACAGATGGCAGAGAAGGGCTTGCAGGAGGCTGTGGGAACGTGGTCAGAATGCAAATCTCACCCAAGTATTTTGGTAAATAATTTGCCTAACAGAAAAGCCCTCGAGTTTTAGAGTCCTGGAATTCTATTCCTGTGCCTTACCCCACATGTGGAATGGGAAACTGGCTGACATTACAGTCCTGCAGGGTAAGAATAAACAAAAGATTAAAAAATAAATCCTTATTATAATCTGAGAGATAAAGCCAAGTGTTCTGGAGGAAGAGCCAGGTGAAATAAAAAGTTTCCATCTTTCACAGAGAAGCAGGAACATTTGCTGCTTTTGTCAATGAAGTTAATGCTGCTCTGTTGCTGCCATGGGTTTTAGGACTTAAAAGGAAAAGAAAAAGAGGCAAGGAAGGAAAAGGAGTATAAAAGAGGGGAGGAAAGAGAAGGAAAGAGGAGAAAAAGAGGGAAGGGAGAGAAAAAGAGGAAAAGGAAAAGGAAAAGGAAAAGGAAAAGGAAAAGGAAAAGGAAAAGGAAAAGGAAAAGCCACTTGCCATGGTGCTCACCACTGCAGAGAGTCAGGAAGTCCCTATTTGTTGGAAAGCTTTGCACAGAAATTTTTCAAATATTAAAACAGAAATTGGTTTG
>VZTY01023673.1:28842-45054 GCA_013400935.1 Turnix velox | reverse complement strand
CCTCTCTTGACCTGCTGGCCACACTTCTCTTGATGCAACCCAGGATTGGGTTGGCCTTATTGGTTGCAAGCCCACACTGGCAGCTCATGCTGAGTTTGTCATCCACTTACACCCCCAAATCCTTCTCTTTAGGACTGCACTCAAGCCACTCCCTCGCATACGTAAATCAGAAAAATATTAAGAGGCATTTCTGAAAGCTCTAAAAACGTTATTCTTACCATCAACCACTAACAGAAAATACTGACTTTTACAATACAGACACTAAAATTAATTTGGTCTTTAAGATTCCTCCATTTCTATACTCCATCTCATAAAAGAGCTCGAGAGCAAGATTTACAGGCTTAAATCAGCCCATCCATTAGAAATATTTTTTCACCAGAACATGAGTTGGACAAGCACATTAACTTCAAAATGAGCAGGCATCTAATTAAAATATGACCTAATAAAGCATGGAATTTCAAGCACACTACTACTGCTGCTGTTTCTGAAGCACAGGACCCAGTAGCAGATTCCTGCTTCACCAGTTTATTTTTGGGTAGAAGGATTTAGGCAAGAGAAGAGATTTAGATGGGACCTCAGGGAAAAATTCTGTGCTGTGAGGGGGGAGAGGCCCTGGCCCAGGTTGCCCAGAGAAGCTGTGGCTGCCCCATCCCTGGAGGGGCTCAAGACCAGGTTGAATGGGGCTTGGAGCAACCTGGGCTGGTGGGAGGTGTCCCTTAACCAGGTAGGGGGATGGGATGGGATGTTTTTGAGGTCACTTCCAACCTAAACCATTCTGTGGCTCTATCAGGGCACAGAGAATCACAAGATACTCCTAAAAAGACATAATATGGAAGAAAAGGGATGTGCAAAGAAGCTGGAATTCCTCAGAATAACAGCATTTGAAAACTTCTGATATTGTTACCGTTGCTTGAATTCAGAATTGGAAGAGCCCAGAGATGAAATTGCATATTTCAAGCCTCATAGATAACACAGCTTTCTGGCAGGATTGTGCCATTTGCAGAGGCGAACAGTTATCCCCAGACTTTTGATGACCAAGTTCAACTCAATCTTTAACATATAAAGGAGGTGTTTAAATTAAAACCTGTGAATCCAGGCAAAGACCTGGATGAGTCTGTCAGGGGCTTTAGAAATTCAGTTCCCAGATGTCCCTTTTGCCACCCAGATCCATCTCCTCCAGTAGAAATTACAGCCAAGGCTATTGCTGGAAAGCAATGTAATACAGCACTCTAAATACATTCAGCATCCAGGTTTTCTATGAGATGAGAGTAAATAAGCAATGAGAAATACACAGCTCCATGATTATTAATAACACTGAATATGAAGACACACCATCAAGACTTTTAATGCCACATCAGGAGAGAGTGGATATGATCCTCACAGGAATAATTGCAATGAGGGAAATAAAGGGTTTAAAAACTGGGCAGTGCTGATTTACTGCTGCTACTTTATGCCTTTTGCTAAAGCCTGCTCCTGTTTTTTTTGCAATTTCTCGGGGTTTTATGTCCACAGAATGAAGTACATTGTTAACTGCTGCACTGCCCCACTAATTATGCTTATTTTTGGCACTATATTGCACTTTAATTAAGGGCTGTTTGCATTTTCAGAGCATGCAGGTGCCAAAAGTTTGCCTTTTTAATTAAAAGTAAAAAGCAAACTAAGCTGTTCCACAAGGAATGCGAATGAAGCTCTAATGAACAAGGAAGGACACAGGAGAAGTTCAGACCTGATGAACTTTAATGCCAGAGGAGCAAAATGCAGCTAATTATGCAACAATTGATTGTGTGCCACCTAAGAGCAGCTACAACCCTATTTTGCCACATTGACTGACAAGACAGACTGATCTCTCCCCTCGTTCATCGCAGTTGCACAAATTCTCATATCCCAGCAAGTTATAGGATTATAGAATAGTTTGGGTTGGAAGGGACCTTAAAGATCACCTAATTCCAATCCCTCTGACATTTGCAGGGATACCTCCCACTAGATGAGGCTGCTCAGTGTCTTGTCCAGCCTGGCCTTAAACACCTCCAGGGGTTGAGGGGGCATCCACAACCTCTCTGGGCAACCTGTTGTAGCCCCCTTCAGGTATTGAGAAGCTACTTTGAGGTCCCCCCTGAGCCTTCTCTTCACCAAGCTGAACAACCCCAACTTCTTCAGCCTGTAAGTTCACAAAGAGAAGCTGCAACTCCTGTGATGCAAGTCAGCAAGGGAACATGATCGCATCTCCCAACTGAAAAACTGAATTGCACAAGGTAGTCACAAGGAGCAAACACTCCTTAGAAGTCGATTGGATGTCCCCAAAATACATTAAAGAAGCTGCCATGAGGCCACACTTGCTACTCGTTGAACTTAATGAGGTTTGCACTGGTGTAGTGGCTGTTGCAGCATGCTGTTGGAGCTAAGCTGATTCCCACGATGGCTGTAACACTTCTCCCAAAATAATCAGCACTTTTCTAAACAGGAAAACTCATAAGGGATGTGAATTAAACAAATTCAAAAGCACAGAATGCTGACTCACCCTACCTTTGGTTTCTCCAGTGTGTCTGAACACCTCCAGGGACAGGGCAGCCACAGATTCAGCCTCTAATACCTTCACATCAACAGCTTCCTAAAACAGAGGGAGAAAGGGCATGAGCAGTTCATCCCACACTTAATTATATCCACCCACTGTCTCCTCCCACCACAAACTCTGGTTCCACCTGTGCACCATTTTCATCTTAATTCCTTGGCTTTAAAATTCATTTCATCCTTTCACTGCATCTATTGCTGAGTCCTCAATCTTCACTTAAAGTAGCTGGTATCTGTCTTGACATTCTTTTCCCTAATGTCTCTACTGCTTGTATTTAGCAACAGAAGCCAAATGCAAATATCAGAGCATTTGCAAACATTTGCTGGGTCCATAAACACTCAGACCAGACACCCCTGGGACTACTGTGAAGTTCTGAATTCCAGATATTGGCAGGAAAGAAAAATATTTCTCCTCTATTGTTGAGGAAAGATCCCTGGGGATGAAGGAGAGGAGACAATTGGATAAACACAGAAACATCACAGAATCCATCACTGTGTGTCCACAGTGTTGGTACCAACACCTTAAAGTGCTGCAGGAAAGCTGGGGAGGGACCATTTGTCAGGGCACGGAGTGATAAGATAAAGTACAATGGTTTTAAATTAGAGCAGGGCAGGGTTAGATGAGACATTAGGAAAAAGTTCATCCCCATGAAGGTGGGGAGGCACAGGAACAGGTTCCAAGAGGAGTGGTGGAGGCCCTATCCCTGAAGATATTCAAAGCAAAGCTTGATGAATCTCTGAGCAACCTGATCTAGTGATGTTCATGCTCACTTAGTTGGGATTAGATGGCTTCTAAAGGTCCATTCCAACCCAACACATTCTTTAACTGTATGTGTTCACATCCATGATTGGAAAAACCTCCTTCTGGGTTGAGTTGCTGGAGAAAACATTGATATTTTACAAGGGAATTGAGGTGACTGATTATGTTGCATCTACATTGATTTAAAGATCCTGAACATAGGACATAACCACATCCACTAATCATCTGCAGGAGGCAAACTGGCAGAATTTTACTTCCACATATGAAGCTGTTAATTCTCAATGACAGACAGCAATTTGTGAAACACAAGTAAGTTCTGCAAAGAAGCCTAGTCTTGATTAATTTAAAAAACAAAGAAAAAAAAAAAGCCTCTTCTTTCTTGGGCCTGGGGAGGTATTTGACTGAATCAGGGCTGCAGTCCAGTGGCCTTTCCCTAACAGCAGCCAGCACCAGCCATTGGAAAGACACAGAAAGCATAAAAATCAGCAAAGTCACAAGCCAGTGGGGACACTCCTTTGTCATGCCCAGCAGGCAGAAGCTGCCTTCTGTCAAAGCAGGAGGCTCCAAAATACATGGAGAAATGTGTGTGTGTGCACATTCCAAAGGTAACAGCTTGTGGTCCTGCCTGGAGGGGGGCTGTGGTGGGAGACAGCTTGAGCTGGTGAGCTTGTTTTCCCAGCCCTGGTGGTCCAGCAAGATGCAGAGATTAGTTTTGTTTTAGGGAAGATGAGCTAAATGCCAGTAAAATGATGATTCTCTCCCAATTCAGGTCTAGCTAAAGACTAGATGAACTTTAAAGATCCCTTCCAACCTAAAATATTCCATAATACTATGAATTCCTGCTATATGTCACTCCTGATCTTTACACGCCTCCCTAAATCTTGCATGAGAGCAATTTCACAGGGCAAAGGACCACAAAGGATAAAGTTTTGGGTCTTTCTCTATTGTTAATTACCTTGGAAAACCAATAAATTGGAAATATGTTAAAGAGAGGACTTCCCTGCAGTGAAGACCATAATAAGACACTCTGGAGATGAGGAATGGTGTGGAAAGATGGCTTTTGTAGGAACATCTCCCTTTCTCTTCAAACAATGGAGAGCAAAAGAGAGCAAAACATCTCAGCCTTGATATCTGGACAAGCAGAAGACACCAGCTCTGACACTTTTAGGGTCTTTTCCACATGATTCCTGTCAACTGCAGTAATAAGAGGAACACAGCAGCGCCATTTGCATCTCTTCTGGGCAGCAGATTCTTGTGCAAGAGGAGGCATATATCACATCTTATTCTTTCCAGCATTTTTAGATGGTTCAGCAGATTTAAAGATTTATCATCTTCATAACCCTCTCCCCTACCACTTCCCAAAGCTGCAGAAACCAAGAGCAACATTTGATGGCCGTGAAATCATATTTATGGGATCCATTAAAAACTCCATATTGTTAGTTAAATCTGGAACCTGGCATAAGGGATGAGAGTATATTGGAGAAGACCCCGTGGAGCAGCATATGTGGGCTCATGTTCAGAGCATCAGGAGGCTTCTGTTGCAAATCTCATCCCCCCCTCCAAAGCAGATCTAATCAGGCATTAGTGTTTGGGAAGCAAGGCACATCCAGGTGTTTGTGTTCCCACCACATGAGAAGGCTTTGATCTGCAGTGGGCTGCAGCAATCACCTTGAAATATGACAGAAGCAGAGTTTTACCTTCTAAAGCTTCTATTTCAGTGAAAATTTAGCTAAGCAGACAACTGATGGTACTAAGAAAAAGGTTCACTATGCTATTTGCTGCTTCCTGGGAGCTGGAGGAAGGAGTTTAATCGTCATAGTTTCATGTTCCTCTTGTGCTGGACACAAGAGTCTCCAGAGCTGGACACTGTTACCCCAGGAGGGGTCTCAGGAGAGCAGAGCAAAGGGGCACAATCCCCTCTCTTGACCTGAAGGCTGGAGGAAGGAGTTTAATCTTCATAGTTTCATGTTCCTCTTGCGCTGAAGTCTCCAGAGCTGGACACTGTTACCCCAGGAGGGGTCTCAGAAGAGCACAGCAAAGGGTCACAATCCCCTCTCTTGACCTGCATGGCTTTGCTGATGCAGCCCAGGACACTTTTGGCTCATGTCCAGCTTCTCATCCACCAATACTCCCAAATCCTTTCCCTTTCCCAAATCCTGGGTAACAAAAGAAGTTACACCAAATCAAGACCTCACACCTTCCATGAGACCCCTCTGTTTGATTCTACCCCAAAAAGCATCTTGAGCAGGGGAATGTCATCACCCATCATGCACCCATGCATGAAAGATGAAGGTTTTTTTTACCCAGACAGGCTGGAAAAAAGCTTTATGGCTATGTATCAGACTCCAAGCTTGAGCTGAGCACCAAGCCTCAAACATTTTATGATACTGCATATTGTCCCTGCTAAAATCTCATATCTTTGGAGTTACCTCATCCCACCGCGGAGTAATGAGCAGCGTTAATGACGCAGCAGTGGTAATAAAGTGTTCCCTCTGATGATTTAAAGCACAAACATTTCTCCCCCTGAAAAAAGCCCTATAGCCAGCACTTATTTTTATGACAGACCGCTCATTCACTTATTAAACATTTATTGTTTCCTCAATAAAAGTAATCTTAGATGTATTCAATTATTAATATAAATAAGGCACAGAATGTGAAACAGCAGCAACCTCATTTTCTGGTTTTTTTTTTGCATTAATCTTCTTTCTTATTCAACCATCACAAGAGGAGGGGGGGGGAATATTCAGACTTTGTGAAAAACAGTTGGCACAAGAAAGGCAGAATTTTTATCTAAATCTACGCAGGAAGAAAAATATAAATTAAAACTCTTTGGAAACCCATAACGTTTCTGAATATGTGGTGGAGAGCTTGAAAACAACTCATGAAAACTGATTCTGCCACAGCTTGGCAGCTTTTAGTTTAACTTTTTTACACAGAATTCAGATCATTAAAAACTAGGTCTTCCATAAATCCAGCGGGATAAGCACTTACAGGATGAAGGCAGGAGTTTTGGGGTTCCTACCTAAGGGCAACCTCGGTGGGCGCTTTGGGCTTGTTTGGCTCGTGGTGATGAGGAAGGAACTCACCTCCCACTGTTGGTGGACCAAAAGGAAAATCTGAAAATCTCTATCAGATTGTCAAGATCAAAAGGATTATGCTCTCAACAAATCAGGTAGGACACTTGAGTCATTTGAAGGCACAGTGTACAAAATGGTGACTTTGGATGGAATATTCTCCAGGGAGAATTCCATTCCACAGGGTACAACGTTTCCATAGAATGGTTTGGGTTGGAAGAGACCTTCAAGATCATCTAGTTCCAACAACCCTACCATGGGCAGGGACACCTCCCACTAGACCAGGTTGCTCAATGCCTCATCCAGCCTGGCCTCAAGCACTTCCAGGGATTAAGGGATTAAGGGATTAAGGGATTGGGATTAAGGGGGCATCCACAACCTCTTCCAGTGTCTCAACACATTCACAGGAAAGAACTTCTTTCTTCTATCCATCCTAAATCTCCCCTCCTCCAATTTGCACCCATTCCTCCTAACCCTGCCATCCTGCACTCTATTAAAAAGTCCTCCCCCAGCCTTTCTGTAGCCCCTTTTCAGGTATTGAGAAGCTCCTCTGAGGTCCTCCCTGACCTCTCTCTTCTCCAGGCTGAATAACCCCAACTCCTTCAGTCTCTCCTCCTAAGGGAGATGCTCCATCATCTTCGTGTCCCTCCTCTAACAGCTAAATGCCCTTCTTATGTTGAGGGCTCCAGAACTGAATAGTGAAAAACATGTCTTTAGTCTTTGAACACCAGAATGTGCCCGTTTCCTCTCTTTGAATGAGTCATGCATTCGGGAAGCTGTTTCTAACAGCTGAGAGCTGGCCCCCACTGAGATATGGAATGATTAAAGCAGTCTTCATTCTTTGGGCAGTTATTAACTTTAAACCCAAGAAACGCATGGAGCTTGCATGAAATTGCAGCTAAAAAAATAAAAAGATGTTGTGATCAATCAATTTAAGTATATCTTGGAATAAAATACCAAGAGCAGGGTAGGATTAGGTGAGACACTGGGGTAAAAATTCTTCTCCATGAGGGAGGTGAGACACTGAAACAGCCTCTCCAGGAGATGGTAGAGACCCTATCCCTGGAGACATCCAAAGCCAGGCTTGCTGAGGCTCTGAGCAACCTGATCTAGTGCAGGATGTGCCTGCTCACTGTAGGGCTTTGGACTAGATGGCTTTTAAGGGTTTCTTCCAACCCTAGGATTTTACAGTAGCACACAAATAAAAACCCGAATCAAAATGAGCAGCACAGCCTCACACTGCCAGAATCCCCACTGAAGAGCACCAAATCCATTTTTTAAGGAAAATCGTATTTTTTTCTCAGAACTCTTTGACACACAAAAAAAAAGCCTCAGAACTAAACTTCTGGATTTTAACCTATTTTAACATATTCTAATTTTCAAAGGCCAAAAAAAAAATTTCTCACCTGTCAAATAGAGAGGTATGTTGCTGTGTTATGCTAAAAGACACTTAAGCCTCTAATCTCTCCTTCTTAGTAATTTAAACATCAGAGAAGTTTCCCAGCAGTTTGTGCTGACAACTAGACAGGATGATACAGCCAGGATGTCCATCAGGAGGGAGCACAGAGACAAGTCTCTTGGTTTAATTAAAACCCAAGAAAACACTTTGATCAGGGCTGTGGGTGAGGAAGGAACCCAGGGAAGAACTGGGCAGGGAGGATTTATAAATGATTTTCATTTGTTTCTACTTAAAATGCATCCTACTGCACAACAAATTCTTAGAAAAATGAAGATTTTATTGATTTTTAGCTTTACAGGGTCAGAAGACGTTTAAGGCCAGGTTGGATGGGGCTTGGAGCAACCTGGTCTAGTGACAAGTGACCCTCCCATGGCAAGGGGGTTTGAACCAGATGATTTTTGAGGTTTCTTCCAACCCAAACCATTCTGTGATTCTATGGTTCCATGATATCTACATCTACATCTGCCAGTGGGGGTCTTAGCAGACAGACATGTGAAAAAATTCCTTGGCTTCATCTCCTGAGATTTTCCCACGTGGTTTGTGGGATATGGGCTGGTGTTTTAGCAGCTGGGAGAACCCAAAAGCCTTCATTGTGGACACAGGTGAATGCTAAGAACCACATTTTGCTTTTTAATTCACACAAGCCTTCATACCACAGGCACTGGGAAAGCATTTGCTGTGGAAGCTGATGAATGGTTAGTTACACAAGGCTGTTTTTATCCTTCCAAAGAGACGTTAGAGTGGTGGCAACTGCATTTTGATATGATAATTGGGTTTGAAGGACTCTTAAATCTACAAGAAGGCTTTTCGGGCCTTCACAGAGGTGCTTTAAAGCCCCTTTATGTTTGATTTTAACAGCTGCTGCAAGTGTCACAGGAAGAGATTAGATAATCAGCCAGGGAAGTTCTTGGGAAGTTTGATACAGCTGTATGTACACCAAGGGAATGCTGTCCACTAACAATGTTTGGTATTTATTCCATATTACTGATAAACTACAATAAAAATAAGGTTTTTCTGTTGTTACAGACTCCTATAAGCACAGAATGGGTTGGAAGGGACCTTTAAAAGCCATCTGGTCCAAAATCCCTGCAGCAAACAGAGACATTCTGCTCTAGATCAGATTGCTCTGAGCTTCAGCAAGCCTGGCTTTGGATGTCTCCAGGGAAGGAGTGTGCACCACCTCCTTGGACAAGCCATTTCAGTGTCTCACCTCCTTCATGGAGAAGAGCTTCTTCCTAATGTCTAACCTAACCCCGCCCTCCTCTAGTTTAAAACCATTTCCCCCCAACCTACTGCTCCATTCCCTGGCAAACAGCCCCTCCCCAGCTTTCCTGGAGCCCTTTCAGGCATTGGGAGGTCACTATGAGGTCTCCCTGCAGCCTTTTCTTCTTCATATTTATATATGTACTTGTCTATAAATGGGTGGCAGGAATTGGTGTCCCTGCCTATGGCTGGGGGGTTGGAACTCCATGATCTTTAAGGTCCCTTCCAACTTGAACTACTCTATGATTCTAATTAGCAGCTTTGCTAGTACATAGCATGGAATCATCCATTTTTTCAAAGCATTCAGAGATGTCCAACATTCTCCCCCCTCTGGACCTGGAAACCTGGTTGAAAAGCTGAAATAAGCAGCAGCTCCTACCAGCTAGCTGCCCTGCTGTCAGTACAAGTTCCATGGATTTACACTGTCTGATGCTGCTGTCCTCTGAATGCTTACTCCAGGGAAAAGCCAGGACATATTTCACATGTTTATTGCTGTCATCTATTACTGCAAGTAGATTCCCAGCTGGTGTGAATTGTTGTGTCTCTGTGAAGTTAACACCCAGGTCTTTTCCTTAAATGCATATACATCACCTCTGTCCTCACCCATACATATTTATACCCAGCACATAGGAATGATGACAGTTCAGTCACCAGATCTTCAGCTGATACAACTTGATGCACATCTCTTAATCCATATCATTAAATACATCTCACCCTACTGCTCTTCTCCCTGTGCTTATGATCAAAGTAAAAATATCACAGCACACAAAGAGTCAGAAGCCTGCAGTGAAAAGTGTTAGTGGTCCTAGAAGTGCACTAAAGCACCATCTCCTAAATCACCAGCTACTTTGATTAATTCCACAACAGGCTACTTTCTGGTTTACTTACTTATCTTTGTTACTACATTTGGGGTTTATATTGTAGTGGGCTAATAAAGCAACTTCTTATCTTATTCCTGCTTTTAATTACTTCTGCCTGCTCCCACAGGCTCCCACATTTATTTCTGGGCAACATCATTACTTCTTGCATTTCTTTCTTTCCCTTTGCTCTGAAGTTTTTTGTTGTCTTGCATTTTATACCTTTTTCTCTCCCCCATAAGTCAGCAAAACATCTCCTGGACCTCCATCAAGGCAAGAAAATAAAATTCTCACTAAAAAAATCAGGCAACTTACTTTGGCTTCCTGACACAACCTGCTTGAAAATCATTAAGTATTAAATTCTGCACATAAAAATATTATTAAGAGTTTTATTGGGTTCCTTTGGTGCCACATTTAATTAGTAACTCTACATTGCTTCTTTGGGGTTTTTTTTTGGCCATAGAAGTGAAGGGGAAAAGAAAAATTTTCATCAAAGTAATTATTGGAAGAGCAAACAGTATCAGAGGGAACATTTGTTTTGCAGTATAAGGTAGTCTTTTGCCCAAGGAAAGAAATAACATAAGGTTAATTGAGGAGGAAAAAAGAGCTGCAGGGCAACAGACAGTCCTGGAAAGGTGAGGAAGAAGGAAACCCGAGGAAGAAGCGATTTAATTCAGTGCAAAGGACTGCATGCAAAATAGGGACAGGCAGCTGGGTACCAAACATGATCCAGGTATTCAGAAACTACATGAAGAGGGGGCTCCAATAAGGACAAGGTGAAGAAATACGAGCAAGTGAAATGAGAGAAAGAAAAAAAAAGAAAAAAAATTTTGTATTTGGGTAGCTTTGCTTCCCAGGAATGTGTTGCTATTAAAAAAAAAAAANGCTGGGTGAGGCATTGAGCAACTTGGTCTAGTGGGAGGTGTCCCTTCCCAAGGCAGGGGGGGTGGAACTAGATGATCTTGAAGGTCCCTTCCAACCCAAACCAAGCTATGACTCTAAGATTCTAAAATTGTCTAGAAAAATACAACAGATCCCTGAGCACTTCACACTCAGGGCATTTGCTGTCATGACAGAGCTGAGGAGAAACCAAAGGGATATTCAGGATGGAGAACAGGCATCACTGGCACAAAGGAACATCAGCCTCTTTTCTTTAGGGACAGACAAAAGAGAGAAAAACAAAAAGGAAGAACTGAAAGAAAACTATTTGTATCTTTCTCCATAAAACACAGCTTTTAAGGTCTCTCATTCACTTTGTATCCTCTGGAAATGCAGATGATCTGGATCATTTCCTCCAACTTTGGGGGATTTTCCTCTTGTTAACACCAGCTCTGTCTTGGTCAGGCTCCAGTGCGTTGGGCAGAAACGCTGCTGATTGCCAAGGAAGTCAGAGCCTGTATGTACATGCATGGCTCTGCTCCCAGGAAGGACTTCTTTAGTCAATGGGTGACAAAGGCCACAAATTGAAAACCAAATTGCTTTCTGCACCATATAATGCACCCGCTGATCCTGGGTTTATGGTTTCAAAGTGTCTGAAAGATTAGAACTATTACACTGTGCACCCTCTCCAAGAGGCAGTGGTAGAACCAAGACCTGTCTTGGGCTGTTCTTAACATTGGGTGGATGGTTCTTTATGGAAGGGACATTAAAAGAGGAAAGTAGACTTGGAATATTCTTTTTCCCTCTTTTTTTTTTTTTTTTTTAAGTGGGGAGAGATGATAGGGAGAAATTGCACCCGATTTCCACCTTCCATTCTGTTGCAGGCTTGATGGTGAAATCTAGCATCTTTGACATGTGACACCAGCATCAGACTTGTACCTTGTGGTCCCTTCATCCAGAGGGTTGGTCTACACAAACATTTCTGCAGCTCACAGTTCAAAGTGTTTGATAAACAATTCACTAAACTTCTAGGTTACTAGAGTTTCAGCTACTTTCACTTAGAGCTTGTGTTTCAATCTGCCTTTACCCATCGTATCATGACATGACAGCATGATAGACAGGCTCTTGACACTTCTGCCAACCACTCCAAGCCTGAATATAATAGGAAAGACTTAATTTGGGCTTTCCAGATAGCTTAAAATCAGAGCATGACTGAAACAGATCCATTACAAACCCAACCTATCAGTTACAAAATCACAGAATGTCAGGGATTGGAAGGGACCTCAAGAGGTCATCTAGCCCAATTCCCAACCCATAACAGGAACACCTAGACCAGGTCACACAGGAAAGCATCCAGGTAGGGTCTGAATGTCTCCAGAGAAGGATATCCCAAACCCTCCCTGGGCAGCTGGGACACTGATCTCTCACCCTCTTTCATTTCTGTGGAACCTCCTGTGTTCAAGCTTGCACCCATTTCCCCAAGTCCTCCCACTGGGTGTCACTGAGAAGAGCCTGGCTTCATCCTCCAGACACTCACTCTCTACATATTTACAGACATGAAAGAGGTCACCCCTCAGTTTCCTCCAGGCTAAAGAGACCCAGCTCCTTCATTCAGCCTTTCCTCATCAGGTAGATGCTCCAATTCCTTCATTATCTCCATGCCTCTAAACTTTACTCTCTCCAGCAGAATATTCCTGATGTGGTCTCACCATGACAAAGGGTCTGTAAGATGCCATCTCAGAGGGATGAGGTGGGGTATATTGGCCTTGGTGGTGTTCATCTTTAAGGTGATACTGGTCCAGGATCCCAGCAAGCTCACAGAGAGCCAAGTGTGCTGCTGTATCATGCTCTGCACTGCATACATTCAAGCACACCAGGCAGAGAAAGGGGCTTTTTCTGTAAGCGAGCTTCCTGTAAACAGGGGCCCATTAGAATGTGACAATTTAATGAATGGGAAAGCCATTTTTCATTAGAAATCTCTGAATGAAAAATATCTAGTCGTTATCTCTGTAATGAAGCTGAATCAATGAGAGGCTTTTCAAAGCCCCATGCTAATGGGAAACCCAATACCTTGCCCCAGCATCACTTCACCATGGCAGCTTTAGGATTTGGCTGCAAGCTGAGGACCAGAGGGGGAAGGCAGCAGATGGGGTGGAAAGTTGCCTGAGAGGAATGTAAATTTGTGGCTCTCATTTAGAATTTCAAATTCTATTTGTATATCTAGGCTAATCTTAAATTACACATGAATCCTTCTTGCTCTGAATTAATATATTTAATATGTTCGGCTAATACCTTTTGCCCCCACATATATATGTACATATATTTTTTTTTAATAAACATTTCATGGTGAAAGGGGCGAGTCCCAGAATTCAGCTGAAGTCAGAGACAAAATGGCGGCTGAAAAACCAAGCATAGGGTTTTTTTCTGCTTTGTCTTAAGGAGAAGGGACATCCTTTTGTTGCTAGAGGAAGAGCCAAAGGTAACCTAAGAGTCCTATGAGAAGGGATAAGAGGGTAATGGACAGGGGAGATTAAGAAAATGTGCACACAAGAATGAGATGCAGTTGAAAAGCAGTGACTGGAGAAAAAAAAAAGCAAAAACAGAAAAGGTGGCCTCTTAAATTTAGAGGAAAGCATCAAAGCCCTGCTATGAAGAACAGAGAAGGCTCAGAAGAGACATTCATACATGGCAAGAGAAGCCTGGGGAACCCTGAAGATGGTGAGCACACAGAGTTAAAGCTGTAAGGGAAGGAAGAAAGGACTTGTGGAAAAACATGAGCCTGGCCACCACCACTGGCTCTACCAACATGGGCCTCAAGCCTAGGGGAAAGGCAAGCTGCTAGTGTCATAGAATGGTCCTGGTTGGAAGGGACCTTAAAGATAATCAAGCTCCAACTCCCCTGCCATGGGCAGTGCCTTGTTCTGCCTGGCCTTAAACACCTCCAGGGATTGAGGGGGCATCCACAGCTTCTCTGGGCAACCTCTTACAGTGTTTCACTACCCTCACCACAAAGAATTTCTTTCTTTCTTATATCTAGTCTGAATCTCCCCTCTTCCAATTTACATCCATTATTCCTAGTCCTGCCATCACATATCCTATTCAAAATTCCTACCCCAGCCTTTCTGTAGCCCCCTTCAGATATTGAGAAGCTACTACAAGGTCTCCTGAGCCTCTTCACTAGGCTGAACAACCCCAACTCCTTCAGCCTGTCTTCATAATGTAGTTGCTCCAGCCCTTTAATCATCTTTCCAGTCATACCAACGTTTCCATGACAAACAGCCCCCCAAGCTGCCTATTTTTAAACCTGTGCTGGGAAACTGGTCCCCAAAAAGTCCATTTTTTCTCCTGGCATATCAGAGATGGCTTGGACTGGGAAGCATAAACACAATGTGGCCCACGTTTTGCTCACCTGCACTCCATGGCTTGGCAGCTTGTGTGCTACAGGAAACAAAAATCCTTTTGGCAAGGTGTGGTTTTGATAGCAAGCAGATGACTCAACTTCCATTCAGCTGTCATTGATCACCAGAATGCTGTCATCAGTTCTGAGGGAACGTGTGCTCTTCATTCATGAGGTAAACATGGTGGCTTTCTCCTCTTTGCACCAAGTGTAGATCAAAAAAAATCCTGCAATCCACAGGTAGAAACTTGTCATTACTCAGACACTACAAATGTGCTATTTTAAAATGTGTATTTATACATAAAAGATGGTTCTTACGTGGGTTTTTAACTGCCCACCTACTAGAAAGCTGCTTTTAAAGGAAAGGGAGGGAGTACTTAGTGCTTTTTGAGAAAAAGAAAAATACTCATTTTAATCATAATCATTGTCACTGCTTACTTATAGCAAAATTAAGCTGGAAGGTTGAAGCCCTGATGGATGGCTGCTGTGCAGAAGAACAGGGTGTTCTCCACACAGTTTCTCCTCCAGCCCAGTGTTGCTCTGTGGAGCAATTACATTGATGCCCTGGGCTTGAGGGATCCCCCTTCAAATCAGCTGGGACCCAGAGAAAGGGAATAGAAACATCCCATGGATGTATCAGAGAGGGGTTTCTGACTCTATATCCTCCTGTTGATGAGTAGGACAGAACTGGGAAGGCTCCCAAATAATTCAGTGTTCAAGGGAGCTTGAATGGAAACCTTGCAGTCTCCAGAGAAGAAATAACATATTCCCATGGGACTGTTTGAGGCATTATCACTGGAGGTATTTAAGATACAGGTAGGCACAGAGCTTAGATGTATGGTTTAGGCATGGTTTTTCTTAGAGTTGATTTTTAGATCAGATTATCTAAAAGGGGGTTTCCAACCAAGACAATTTTACCATTCTAAAACATGTGGTTCTAGAAATCTTAGGAGAACAGCAAGATAAGCCTCAGAGCACTCAGGACATCAACCCATCTGGTAAAGCAGGATGCTGAGAGGGACCATTGGTCTCCAGCCACAGATGTGGGTAACAGAACACTGGCACAGGCTGCCCATAGAGGTTGTGGGGTCTCCTTCTCTGGAGACATTCAAACCCCATCTGGACAAGTTCCTGTGTGACCTGGTCTGGGTGTTCCCGCTCTAGCAGAGGAATTGGAGTAGATGATCTCTTGAGGTCCCTTCCACACCCTGATATTCTGTGATGGTTCTGCAACCTGCATCTCTTCCTGTAGACTTCCCTGAGACACCCCCCCTTGCTGCCCCAAGAGGGTACAGGAAAGCTGGGGAAGGGCTGTTTGCCAGGGCATGGACCCACAGGACGAGGTGCAATGGCTTGAAACTAGAGCAGGACGGGGTTAGGTGAGACATGAGAAGTTCTTCCCCAGGAAGGTGTGCAGACACCGGCCCAGGCTGCCCAGAGACATGGTGGAGGCCCCACACCATGGATGTCCACACCTGAAGCCATTCTAAGGCCAGGCTTCCTGAGGCCCTGCGCACAGAACCACAGAAACATACAACATGTTGGGTTGGAAGAGACCTTCAAAGGCCATCTAGTCCCACTAACTTGCAGTGAGGGGTGACATCCTACACTACATGAGGCTGCTGCGAGCCACCATCACAGCGGCCCCTCCTCACCAGCCTCCCCATAGCCTCTTACCTCAGCAGCTGCACCTTCCTCTGGGAGCTCTGTGAGGCTTCTTTCCCCATCCCTGGAGACATCCAAGGCCAAGCTTGCTGAGGCTCTGAGCAACCTGATCAGTGTGCACTTGCAGCCAAGAAGCCAACCAAATCCTGGGCTGCATCAAGAGAAGTGTGACCAGCAGGTCAAGGGAGGGGATTTTACCCCTCTACTGGGCTCTGGTGAGACCCCAACTGGAGTTACTGTGTCCAGTTCTGGAGCCCTCAACATAAGAAGGACATTGAGATGTTGGAGCA
>VZTY01023673.1:0-28835 GCA_013400935.1 Turnix velox | reverse complement strand
GTGTCCCTACCCATGGCAGGGGGGTTGGAACTAGATGATCTTCAAGTTCATTTCCAACCCAAACCTGGCTCAACCTGCATTTTTGTGTTTTCCCCCTCTCTTACACTAATTAGCTATAAAAAAATTAAGATTTGTTTCAGGGTCCAGGAAAATGTCCCAGGATTTGTGTATATTTATAGGAGATCAACTTGCTTGTGAGATGAGTTTGGGAGGTGTCCCTGCCTATGGCAGGGGGGTTGCAACTAGATGATCTTTAAGGTCCCTTGCAACCCAAACTATTCTATGATTTTATGATTTTTGTAAAGTTGGACCCAGCTTTACCCAGATGCATGGTTTGCATTGCCTGCAGCTGGTTTTCATGGAAAGCACCTGAGTGATGCAGAGGAGCACAGGACCTGGAGGAGGACACCTCCCTGGAGGTGTTTAAGGCCAGGCTGGATGAGGCACTGAGCAACCTGATGTAGTGGGAGGTGTCCCTGCCCATGGCAGGAGGGTTGGATCTTGATGATCTTCAAGTTCCCTTCCAACCCAAGCCATTCTATGATCAACTCAAGGGCAGCTCAATGTTCTGGGAAACCAGACTTTCCCCAGCAAAGCTGAGTACAGCTCCAAATGATTCACAGACATGTACTGAAGTTTCTTCAGGGCCAAAGAATGTCTTTTTTTTTTTTTAATTTGTTGATAGCATTTTAATTTTCCCACGATGGAGATCCTCTAAAGGCAACCCACTCTGGAGAGTGAGGAAGGGTCAAGAGGCAATTAAGGAAGGGAGATCTTGCTTTTCACAGCTAAGAAAAAAAAACCCAGTTAATTAGATGAAATGAGTAAGGAAGAGAGACAGAGAGGAGCTGAACTGTAGTTTGGAGAATTCCAAAAGCTTTCTATCAACTAAATTGATTAGGGGACTAATGATAATCAGGGCTCTTGGATTAGCAGTTAATTTGTGGAATCAATTAATGGTGGTATTTTTCAAACCATGGTTTCCTTCAGAGTGTGGGGAATTCATGGCAGAGAGTGTTTTTGGAGATAACAGATGCTGGATGAGGGCAATGTGGAATGTTTCCTTGTCAATACAAAAGCTCTGTTTCACTCTGCTTTCGGGGTTTTTATTTTTAGGGTTTTGTGTGCATGTGAATGGGATGGCAGCTAAGTTGTTTCAATGCCTTTTTTTTACATTAAAGAGCAAATTATTCTCCCAGAAACTTTTTGATGCTTTTTGAGGGATAAATCTCCTCTCTGGAGGCTGAATAGCAGTTTCCTGAGCAGTGAAATAACAAATGGAAACTCTGAGAAAACTTTGTGGGGCTTTGCTCTTCTCGTGTTTTAAGGCAGATGAGGCTGGGGGTGCTACATGAGATGAAAACTTGGGATCTGGGGCTTTCCACTGACTTCCCACCTTGCTGGATTTTATGCAAAGCCAAAGAAGAACCTGGAAGAGGTTGCCCAGAGAGGCTGTGGATGCCCTCTCAGTCTCTGGAGGTGTTTAAGGCCAGGCTGGATGAGGCATTGAGCAACCTGGACTAGTTTGAGATGTCCCTGCCCATGGCAGGGGGATTAGATGATTTTGAAGGTTCCTTCCAACCCGAACCATTCTATGATTCTATCTCAGACCATGTGAGTTCTTGAGACCTCAAATTGATAAATCACTGGTTACCACATTGTCAACAGCCCATATTTTGTGTCAACAACCCATGTTTTGGGCTCAAAATCTCTTTAGGGACCAGTTCCACACCACAGAAATTTCCTTAACAGAAACATCAATGAATTTTTAAAACATTTCTAATTTAATTTTTGAGGAAGACCCTTTCCTGGCTCTCCTTCTGGCAAGTCCACATCAAGGAGATGCAAACATCTGAGAGGCATGTCAACAACTGTCATATTAAAAATAAAAATCAGCCATTATTTTACCATCATGCCACTGGTACTTAGTGGTGCTGTCACAGGCTCTTTTAGAGAGCCCCAACATGAATATTTTCCCATTCAGGGTGACAAAAAGTCTTGTCTTTTTGCTCCACTTCTGTCATCCCTCTTTTTATTAGACTCATTTCCGAGTCTGCTGCTTGTTGGAGGAAATCCAAACTCTTTCTAAAAAAGAATTAACTAAATTCAAAGTACTTTAAGACATATGTGAAACTCAAAATTGCACCTTCGAGTCAAAAAAAAACAGAAAGGAAGCAGAACACAGATGGATCCAAGTCAAATCCCACTTCCTTCCTGACAAAGAAGAAAGCAACAAGATGTTTTTTGGAAGTTCCAGACTAAAACAAACCTAAAGATGGCAGGTTCTCAAAATACTGTCTCACAGCTCTCATTTTATCATGTCTAGTTCAAATTGCTTTCTCTATTTTTCTTTTTCCATCCGTGATTGATAAGGAATTCTACTATGCAAGATGTTCAGTCTCCCATGTCTTTGCTTTTTCTTTTTACCTAGTGATAAACCATCCTTAGTGGAGTATCCAGCAGATAGAAACCCACTGCAAAGTATTTTCTGAAGTAAAAGAAAGAATTTTTTTATGGTGAGGGTGGTGAAATACTGGAACAGGTTGCCCAGAGAGGTTGTGGATGCCCCCTCCATCCCTGGAGATGTTTAAGGACAAGGCACTGAGCAGCCTGATGTAGTGGGAGGTGTCCCTGCCTATGGCAGGGGGGCTGGAACTAGATGATCTTTAAGGTCCCTTCGAACCCAAACTATTTTATTCTATTCTGTTCTAAAAACAATGGTTTATTTCGCATCTGTATAATTATTTAGAGAAAAATGTGTGTTACTCCTGTCAACAACTCACTCTTACCTTGTAAAGGCACTAGAAATGCTACAAAAAAATTAATTGAAATTGATTCTTTTGGGTCCTATTTTATAAACAAATGGAAAATGTTGAATTATCTATGCCTTTTGAGTTGCTTTTTACTTCCCCTGCAGCAGTAGCACACTTCTGAAAGATACTGAGCTGTTCAAGCAGGTCCAGAGGCGGGACACGAAGATGATGGGAGGGCTGGAGGTCCATTCTGAGGACAGAAGGAGTTGGGGTTGTTCAGCCCGGAGAAGAGAAGGCTCAGGGGGTCCTCATAGGAGCCTATCAGTACCTGAAGGGGGCCCTCCTGAACCTTCTCTTCATCAGGCTGAACAACCCCAACTCTTTCAGCCTGTCCTCATAAGGCAGTTGCTCCACCCTTTTGATCATCTTCGTGGCCCTCCTCTGGACCTGCTCAAGCAGCTCAATGCCCTTCTTGTGTTGAGGACTCCAGAAGTGTTGATGTAAGTAATTTTGGCTCATTCCTCAATCCACTTTAACAGTTTCATTGGCATGGACTCATGTATTTCCACCCACTTCTGCCTGAATTATAAATACAACAGGAATTCATTGCACCAGGATACTAATTTAAACTTAGCCTTAAATTAATCACGCCTTGGACCAGAGGACTTTACAAAAGGGGGACTCAGAGGGATTATCAATCTCATTTCACTGGGAGAAAAGGCTGGACAAGAGTCAGGGGGGTCAGCAGTGGGTTACTAATTGCCCATGCTAACAAGGCAAGTTGTTGACTTAATCTGTGTACAATGTCAGGCTTTCATCCTAATTAAGTTCCTCTTTAGATTTATCTTCATGGCTTGCTTAAAGCAAAGACAAACAACATAGTGTTACACTGTTCTTGATAAATGATATCTAGTATATTCATTCAGAAGATTAATTCCACTTTTCTAGTTCCTTTTTTTTTTAATTGGTTTCATAGATGTTGTGGCTGGAGAACCCTCTCATGGAATCACAGAATGGTTTGGGTTGGAAGGGATCTTAAAAATCATCTGGTTCCAACCCTCTGCCATGGGCAGGGACATCTCAGACTAGTCCAGGTTGCTCAATGCCTCATCCAGCCTGGCCTTAAACACCTCCAAGGCATCCACAATCTCTCTGGGCAACCTCTTACAGTGTCTCACCACCCTCACAGCAAAGAACTTCCTTCTTCTATTCACCCTAAACCTCCCCTCTTCCAATTTGCATCCATTACACCTGGTCCTGCCACCCTGTGCTTGATTATTATGAAAAAGTGTTATTAAATATGTGATAAAATATTTATGCTGCATGACTGGAAAGCTAAGAATATGAGATCACAGGAGATTTCTCTAATTGAAACAGTCTTGGTGTGTAGCAGAAGTTTAATTTAAAACCCTGCCCAGCTTACTTTAGACTTGAAAAAAAAAATAACATGCAGGTGACACTTGATCTGTATTACTTTCCAAACATGAGTGACTGGAATATTATTAATTCTTTGCTGCTTGGAAAATCAACTAAAGCATCTCCTTTCATTGAATGTGTGATGCTCAGCAGCAGGCTTGCTGAGGCTCTGAGCAACCTGATCTAGTGCAGGATGTCCCTCCTCACTCCAAGGGGTTGCCCTAAATGTCCTTTGAAGGTCCCTTCAATCCAACACATTCTATGAAATAAAGTGGAAGAGGAGTACTGGATGCACAAGCTTCTTCTAGTGATACCAGGAGGGGAACAGACCCAGTGAGACAGACCCTCTACCTGCTCCCTGGTGTTTCCCTCCAGGCATTTGAGAATATAGAGCACAGATGCTTTTAATTCTTTTTTAAAAAAGAGTAAAATTGGTATTTTCTTGAATATAAACATGACTTTCTAACTACCACCTCCCAAGAATTTCCATTCCTAGCAGTGCAATGGGGTTTTATGAATGTCCCTCTTAAATTGGTAAATAAAAAGAATGCAGAGCTGGTTTTACAAGCTTAAAGGCAAAGGATCAGAGATGTGGGGTATGTGCATAGGATATCAGTGTGCTTTGTGATATTCTTATCTGCTTTTTAAATATTTAGGCATTGTTTGCTCCTACACTTGCTGTAGGATATTGAATCATCTATCCCGCATTAACTTTTATGTAGAAATATTCCTGAAGCACAGAAAAGCTTTCATCTACCAGAAAAAAAAATAATAATATTGATAACTAAGCTTCTTTTCAAAAGTTCTATTAAATCAAGGCATTGGCTGATAGCATTAATGATTGTGCAGAGCTTTGATTAGGTGAGAATTATAACAAATCCAGCTACTCATGTTGTCAAATGTCAACATTCACTTTCCTTCCTTAAAGGCTCTTTCTCAAAAACAAAGGGTGATCCCCAAGACTTTAGATTCCTCCTCTATAAAAAATCCCAATGTCCTGACCATCCAACACACAACTTGTATCTTCTGTGCCCTCATACCTCTGTTTTCAATGTGCTGTGCCTCCCCAAATCACCTAAATTTGTCACTTACTCCTGCTCTTGGCTTCTCCCTCAGTATCTCCGTACAATCTCAAAATGCCACCTTCTGTGTCTCCTAACATGTCCCTCAGTGAGCCCTCAGAGCCAGAACACAGAATGGTTTGGGTTGGAAGGGACCTTAAAATCCATCTGGTCCCACTCCCCTGCCCTGGGCAGGGACATCTCCCACCAGCTCAGGTTGCTCAATGCCTCATCCAGCCTGGCCTTGAATTCCTACAGGGGTGGAACATCCGTAACTTGTTCCAGCATTGATTCATCTTCACAAGTGTTGCCTCTAACCCTTGGGGATGAAGGTCCCCTGGATCAGCCCAGGGAGGATCTGGATAGGGTAACTCATCCTTAATTTGGGTTCCTTTCACCTGCCTTTGGCTCCTGTTGTCCTCTGACCTTATGGAGATGGACCTGATGGTTCCTGGCATGGACCTGAAGACAGCCAGAAGAGCAGGGTGTTACCTGAGGCTCCTCCATCATTGTCTCTCTTCCTTCTCCTTTATGGGTGTGCAGATGAGCTTTCTATCATTTGACCTTACAAAATATATCTTTGCTTTGAGGGGGGGTGAGCCCCTGGCCCAGGTTGTCCAGAGAAGCTGTGGCTGCGCCATCATTGGAGAGGTTCAAGGGCAGGTTGGAGAGAGTTTGGAGCAACCTGGGGCTGGTGGTAGGGGAGTCCCTGCCCAGGTGAGGGAGTTGGAACCAGATGATCTTTGAGGTCCCTTCCAACCCATTCTGTGACCTTCCTCATTTGAGGTCTCCTTTATTGATCTGGATAACACTTCTTTTTGGCAGTGACCACCAGGAGCCCACTAAAGCTCCACTAAAGCAGGTAGTACTGAGCTTCACCTCTAGCAAGGGCATGAAATAGGCATCCACTGCTAATGGCCTTCATTACATATTAATTATCTCCATCTTTGAAACAGATCTGGCATTTATACCTGTCACTCACTTTTGATGTCATCACCTCTTGCAGCTCTTCCAATTCTCCTTCAGTGTGAAGGTGCTTTCTGTGACAGGAGCAAGAGTTTTCCCATCTTTTTCCCTGGCTTCTCACCCTGAAATGTTCAGAAATACAGGTTTATGGCTTTTAACTTCCCATCTCAAATGCACACTTGAACTTACTTAAGAAAGTTAATCAGAAAGGAGACTTCTCCCCATTGTGGCAAATGTCCTGATCAGAAATTCAAATGGAGACTTACTTATTCCCTCTGATGCTCAGGCATGGAAATTTCTGCACTTTGAGTACAAACACAAAGATGTTTGGTTTTATTATTTTTTATTTCATTTTAATCTCACTCCTGCAAATTAACATAGCCATATAGTTC
The DNA here is from genome assembly GCA_013400935.1 of Turnix velox. Classification (NCBI taxonomy): domain Eukaryota; kingdom Metazoa; phylum Chordata; class Aves; order Charadriiformes; family Turnicidae; genus Turnix; species Turnix velox. The sequence continues at coordinate 22,247 of VZTY01023673.1, read as the reverse complement.
TCAAAATGAGAAACTCAAAAAAGGATTAAACCCAAACTGGCAAACGGGGCTTGGAAATCATTTAGTGTCCCAAAAATTAAGATTTACTAAACGTAAGATGAAAGAGGCAATTCCACAAGAAATTTTCTCTCCCTTCATGACTAAAGAAGATAAGCCTTAACTCTTATGTGCATGTAAAAAGAAAAAAAAAATAGTATGATTTATTTTACAATAGACGAAATGACTGTCGATGGCTTCGGGTCACAGAGCAATGTGACATGGAGCAATAAAACTCCAGGGGCTCACACTGATGGCTGTAATTATTGATTAATTCTCATTTAAGGAGGTTGGAAACAAGCCCATTGTGGTATGGACTGCAGCATAACACCTCTCTCCTCCTGTGAAACTCAGACACATCCCTCACTAGAGCTGTCTGAGGTTTGCCAAGGGATGGATGTCATCTCTGGCAGGAGGTGGGGTGGGGGCAGAATTAAATTAATACCTTTTCAGAGAGAATTTTAATAAGGACTAAAGCAGCCTGTTTAAGAAAAATCAAAATAAAATTCTCCTTAAGAAGGTTTTTCAACCTGGACACAGAGGTTCCTGGTTTTTTTGAAGGGGAACAGGTTTGTTTCCCACATTAGAAGTGATTACTGCCACCTTGTCCTTGTCTATTAATGCTACCTGGAGGCAAATTGTTCTCAGCACAATGGGGACAACCAAGAAGGGCTGGTCCCCATCCCTTGTTCAGCTTCTTTTCACTCCAATTCTAACAGTTTTTTCCCAGTGGAAGCTCTGTCACATGGTGGGTGGCATCACCTCCTTTGCCTCAACCTGTCTGTTTCAATGGGGAATCTTGTCCTTTTCCTTTGAGAAAGGATCAGTCGATGGCCCTATGCTGGGAATGTTGTGTATCCACCTGAGCTGTGTAACAATGACTGGTGAGGGATTGAAAAGGCTGCCTTTCAGCTGTTATTATAGGCAGAAGGAACCTCCTACTATGAAAACACCACTGGAAAAGTGTGGAACTGAGACATAGTATTTATGTTGGTCAGTTTGAAAAGAGAAAACAGAGAACTACTGAAAAAAAACCCCTGAGGCTGCTCAGACAGGAGGATATTTACCATCCATGGAGGGGATGACAGTGAGGGTGATGGAACACTGGAACAGGCAGCCTGGAGAGGTTGTGGAGTCTCCTCTGGAGACATTCAAACCCCACCTGGATGCCTTCCTGTGTGACCTGATCTGGGTGTTCCTGCTCCAGGAGGGAGGTGGGACTAGATGATCTCTCCAGGTCCCTTTCAAATCCCTGATATTCTGTGTATTAAAGAGGCAGCTATGCTCTAAGGAAGGCTCTTGTTAGAGCTGGGTTGATGGTTGAACTCAATGATCTGAAAGATCCCTTTCATGTTTGTATTTTGTGAAACTCTCCATGTCTGCTCTACCTCTGTAAAGGGCTGGACACATGATGGGGTCATGCATGGCAGTCCTATTAGGTGTCCAAACTCAATGGTAGCATCTTCCTTATGAATAATAAAACGTGTTGTAGGACTTTTAATAAGGTCCAAGATGGCAGGACTTGGATTAATGGATGCAAATCAGAAGAGGAGAGATTTAGGCTGAAAAAAGATCAGCTAGATCCAGCTCCTCTGCCATGGGCAGGGACACTTCTCACTAGACCAAGTTGCTTNCTTCAGGTACTGAGAAGCTCCTCTGAGGTCTCCCCTGAGCCTTCTCTTCTCCAGGCTGAACAACCCCAACTCCTTCACTCTGTTCTCAGAAGGGAGTTGCTCCAGCCCTCTCATCATCTTTGTGGCCCTCCTCTGGACCCTCTCCAACATCTCAATGTTGAGGGCTCATGTTTTCACCACCTCTGTATCTGGCTGCTCCCAAGGTGTTTGTTTCCTTGATGCCCTTGTTTTTCATAGGAGGGTTTTGCATAGTCATTAGATCACTCCCAGGCAAGGCACCAAGAGGAAGATTTTGAAAACAAGTGCAGAAGAAAACATGGATAAATATTTAAAAATCTTCACCATGTGCTGCTTTGTGTAGACATGACCCAGTCAGGGAAAGTGTGAAATAAACTTGGAGAGACAGCGAGGAGCTAAAAGCACAATTCAAAGGAGCAGAGTGATCTCAGGCTGTCACTTTTCCCACAGAACATAGAATCACAGGAAGTGTGAGAGAGCAGGGGTATCTTGCACTCAATCAGGTTGCTCAGAGCCTCGGTGAGCCAAGATGGCAAAGCAAATCATTTTCCCTTGGACTGTGTTTTATGGGAGGAAACTGCTACAGCCAACTGTATCATCTCCACCTTGTACATGATTGATAAGCCATGACCTTCAAGGCGTCCCTCAAGAAAACAATTTCCTATCAGCTGAACAAGTGTGGAGCACACTTGTGCTCAGCAGCACAACATGAATTTTGCCCGTGGCAATGTGTGCCTACATCTGAGTTGCTCCATTTCTTCCTCTCCCACACGCTCTGCTCCCTGCTCCAGCATGGCTGGCAAGGCCACCCTGCAAAGAAGAGAGGATGAAGCACCCCATCCAGCCATCTGCCAGGGTTCATTTCTGCCTGGCCTCATCTTTGCAAGCAGATGCCCAAGCTGCTGCAGTGACTCCATGCTCAACACCCTGCATATGCCATTGGCTGACATATCCTCTCCAGCTCCCTTCACGGGATGGTGGGAGTGTTATTTCTGTCCTTCTCCAAAGACACCCAACCCAACAGATTGACTCGTCAGCATGTAGCATGGTTAGTTGAAGGGTGAGAACCCCAGGATTTTCATAAATTCAGGGAGTTTGAGGGAATGTCAGGCTTTTATCTGTGTTTTGGAATGAGATGTAACCATTTACAGGCTGCAGATCCCTGATTTGCACAGTCCTGGTTGACAGGATCATGGAAGGAGTGCTACAGAAAGGCTGGGGTAGGACTTTTTAATAGGATTTCAGAGGGAAGGGCTAGGAATAATGCATGTAGATTGGAAGAGGGGCGATTCAGGCTGGAGAGAAGAAAGAAATTCTTTACAGTAAGGGGGGGGTAAAACACTGGAAAAGGGTGCCCAGAGAGGTTGTGGATGCTCCCTCAATCCCTGGAGGTGTTTAAGGCCAGGCTGGGTGAGGCATTGAGCAACCTGGTGTAGTGGGAGGTATGCCTGCCCGTGGCAGTGGGGTTGGAACTAGATGATCTTTAAGGTCCCTTCCAACCCAAACCATTCTGTGATTCTATTCTATGAAAGTGTAACAACCATCTTTTTTATAAAACTGGGTAGATTCAGCCTGGAGAAAAGAAAGCTCAGGGAATACCCCATAGTATCTTACCAGAACCTGAAGGGGGCCTACAGAAAGGCAGGTGTAGGACTTTTTAGTAAGATAAGTGCTGGCAGGACTAGGACTAATGGGTGCAAATTGGAAGAGGGGAGATTCAAGCTGGAGATAAGAAGGAAATTCTTTCCAGTGAGGGTGGTGAGACACTGGAAGAGGTTGCCCAGAGAGGTGGTGGAAGCCCCACTTGTGGCCCCATTCCAAGGCCAGGCTTGCTGAGTCTCTGAGCAACCTAATTTAGAGCAGGATGTCCCTGCTCACTGCAGGGGGTTGGTCTGGATGGTTTTTGAAGGTCCTTTCCCATCCTACAATTCAATGAAAAGTGAATGTTAATGAAGATCTTAGGCATGAGTGGGTCTCACCATACTTCATCTTGCTAGAGAACCTAAAAGCAGGGCCAGTTTCCAGCTGCTACAGACCGTGTTGTTGCCTGCCTTTCCAGCACACTGTAAGCATTTGTTTTTATGCTTATCCCTTCCACATCCTGATTCATTTCATCTCTTCTTGTAGCTGAAGATCTTTTCTCACATTATCAACGGAGTATTCTAGTAATACCTGATGAGAAGCCAACACAATGAGCTGCTTTTCCTCCCCTTTTCACAGCTTTTCAATCTGCCTATTAGGAGCTATTATTATTCAGAGGACTCAGAAGTGTGTCTGGATCCACCCAGGGGTACAAAGCTCCACAGAAAATACCACTGAGGCCAAAAGGAAGCATTGTAGCACATCAGCAGAAGTTGTGGAGGACACTTATGCATGTTCCCTATTTATTAATATTTTTAATAATCCATCTCTTCCCACCATTTCTTGCTCCCTTCTGTTGTACATCAAGATTTAAGAAAATACAGGATAAAAGCTCTATTTTTCTACTCTTAGCCCTAATGTGATGTGTGAATCATGGCATGGGGGGGTATGAGATGGAGTTTTTCTATCAAGCCTGATGGGATTAGGTAAAATTTGGTGGGATTTGCACATCTGCAAGAAATATCTCTGAACACCTCAGCTTTGGGAACATATTTCTGACTGTAAGGTGTTTTCAGACAGAGAAGTAAAGCTTCATTAGAAGGGAAATAGATTGAGGATAGTGAGGTTGACAACATGATTTTCAGAAAATAGGGATTTTAACAGAAATGCCTTAACCCTGTTGTTGTCCCATCACATGAACAATACTTGGAGATATTTGGGTCTGTCATCTAGGAAGGGCAGGTGAATCAGAGGGAATTTGTAAGAAAACCCTCCATATTAGTGTTTATAAATTCGGAAAGGGGGAGTGTCAGGAGGATGGAGCCAGGTTCTTCCTGTCCCAATGATAGGGCAAGGGGCAATAGGTGCAAGCTGGAACACAGGAGGTTCCACAGAAATAGGAGAAAAAACTTTTTCAGGGTGAGAGAAGAGTGTCCCAGGCTGCCCAGAGAGGTTGTGGAGTCTTCTTCCCTGGTGACAATCAAACCCCATCTGGATCCCTTCCTGTATGACCTGTTCTGGGTTTTCCTGCTGCAGCAGGGGGATGGGACTAGATGATCTCTTGAAGTCCCTTCCAATCCCTGATAGTCTGTGATTCTGTAAGAGGTCCCTCTACAAGGTGCCACGTGTCCCAAGGGTGTCTAAGCCTGGGGCTTTTGGGGCAAAGAAGGTACAGTTCCCTCTATGTGTGGGTTTGCTAATCTTTTCTTTACGTCAGCACTGAAAAAATGCCAGCAGGATGCCAGTCTGATATTGTTGAAGGCATTTTTTTTTCCATGAGTCAAGCAAAAGGCTTCAGGAAGCTGCTCCTATTAACCATCACTCTGCTCCTCGCTCCCTGCAAGGGCTAAATGACAGAAATTACAATACATGAAAAACCATGGTAATAAAAATAAAGAGGCTGAAATAGGCAGCCCTGCTATCCATCCATCAGCCCCCAAACCCTGCCAGCAGTGAAACTGCCCCACAGAGCAGCTCCATGTTTAGGTCCAGAGCCCAAACCTCACCTCCTTAACACAGCTGGATGTTTTTTATTTCCTTGTTTATCATTTCATCTCTGAGAAGAGCACAATTGTGGAGTGGCCAAAGCTATTTGCCAGTTGCAGCTGAATTCAGCAAATAGCTCCAGCCATGCAAGACGTGGACATGAATCCTGGGGCATCAGGATGCAGTTCAGTTTGTCATTCCTACTATTAACTGTTTGAATTATTTCTGCCATTTTTTGAGCTATCATTCTGGCATAATTCATCCCAAGGTGAAGAAGAGTTCTTCCCCCTGCCAGATTTGAATTTCTCCCTGCAAATTATTCACTGTATTTTCCTATAGTGAGGGAGCATTCAAAAGGCTTCACCAGATGGGTTTACAATCAGCATCATTTCATTGAGGTGATGGAAGAAGAAAACCTGAATCCAGCACAGCAGACATTAAGATCCTGCCTCAGGAGATCAAAAATTTGTCTTGAGAAGTCCTGCCCTGCAAATTGGGTTATTGCTGGGTGGACTTGCTCTTACCCTGAGTGAGTTACATAGCCTTTGCCTATTGAATTTGATGTCTCACACAAACATAGGCATGCAGAAGAACTGCAGAGAAGCTGAAGCAAGAGGAATTGTTGCTTTCATTCACATATTTGAGTTCACCCTCACTGTGACGAAGTTTTTTCTCCTATTTAAGTGGAACCTCCTGTGTTCCAGCTTGCACCCATTTTCCCTTGTCCTATCACTGGGTGTCACTGAGAAGAGCCTGACTCCATTCTCCTGACACTCACCCTTTCCATATTCATGAATGGAATTGCCATGGTGCCAGCAGAAGGGATGATGGACACACATCCCAGGGGCTTGTTCTCAGGCTGGTTGACCTCCCCCTTCCTCCACTTTGTGGGTAAAACATCTTTCCAAAGGCCACTTGTTTCACAGACAATTCTTCCAGGAAGAGTGAAAGACCCCTGGAGACCTGTGGCATGTGTATATCCAGGCTGCTGGTTTAATTTTCACCTGCCAAGCAGGAGAAGAATAGACAGATAAATATTTACAGCCAGCAAAAATTCTCCTGAGATGAATTATTGGAGGATTTGAATTCCCAGGAGAGCAGTGCTGCTGGAACAGTCGATGCTCTTTACCTCTTCACCAGAGGATTAAGCTGTAGTTAGCAATCTTTAGCAGTTGATGCAAGAGAAAGATGGAGAGGGACAAAGAGGGGGGTCTGCCAACAGCTTTCTGCTGGGCTTGCCTTCTGCTCAAGCACATCCATCCTCTTTTATGGCCCTCTACATCTCTGTATGCCACCAGGGGAGAAGGAAACCTCTTAGAGAAGCACAGCAGAGAATGTTTCTTTGCACCAGAGCACTTGAAGACATCAGTGTGACTTGGATTTGCAGCTGGCTGAAACTTTGGAGGCATTTGGCTTTTCAGATGAAGTTCTTCCTGGTGTGAAAGACCCAGGCTGGGTACAAGCCCTTAAATCCAATTGAATTTGTGCCAGATGAATCTGAATGCTTTGTCCCCTTTGGGTTGGAAGGGACCTTCAAGATCATCTAGTTCCACCCTGCCATGGGCAGGGACATCTCAAACTAGACCAGGTTGCTCAGTGCCTCATCCAGCCTGACCTTAAACACCTCCAGGGATTGAGGGGGCATCCACAACCTCTCTGGGCAACCTTTTCCTGTGTCTCACCACCCTCATGGAGAAGAACTTTTCCTTTTAAGAGGAAAATTAAACAGAGGCACATGCATACTGGTGTAGGATGTGTGTCCCTCAGCCTGAAGAGACTTCTCCCAGGCTGCTTCACAGGGCTGAAGATCTGGCAGATCTAAGCTTTTTGCCATTCAATTCAGCAGGAAGATTTAAGTAAAACAGGACACTTTACCTTAAGATAATAACTCTCTAAATATACTCCATTTCTTCTTTATATTTGCTATTAACAGGCACATAAAACTAAGGAGATTTGCCCTCTGGTGGGGAGCTTCAGCAGCATCTACACATGGAAGTGCTACTACATCATTGTGTTCAGTTCTGGCCTCCTCAGTTCAAGAAGGAAAGGGAACTGCTGGAGAGAGTCCAGCACAGAGACACAGAGATGGTGAAGGGATTGGAGCATCTCCCTGATGAAGAAAGGCTGAGGGAGCTGGGGCTCTTCAGCTTGGAGGAGACTGAGGGGTGACCTCATTCATGGTGATAAATAAGGAAAGGGTGATTGTCAGGAGGATGGAGCTAGGCTCTTCTGAGTGACATCCAATGACAGGACAAGGGGCAATGGGTGCAAGCTGGAACACAGGAGGTCCCACAGAAATAGGAGAAAAAACTTCTTCACAGTGAGGGTGACAGAACAGTGGCATGAGCTGCCCAGAGAGACTGTGGAGTCTCCTTCTCTGGAGACATTCAAACAAGCACAACAGAGAATGTTTCTTTGCACCAGAGCACTTGAAGACATCAGTGTGACTTGGATTTGCAGCTGGCCAAAACTTTAGAGGCATTTGGCTTTTCAGATGAAGTTCTTCCTGTGTACAGTAACTTCAGAGAGTAATGAGGGAAGAGAAAGTCTTGCTCCACAGGGTTGGAGCTGTAGAGAAGATGACTCCAGAGACAGCTTCCAAAAGCTGGTAGGAAAAATGAGCCATGAAAAGGCTCATTTGAACAATGCAATTGAAAAACAGGCTGCAGGAGAGTAGACCTTCATCTAAGATTGAGTCCCAAGCATGGAAAGCACCAGACAAAATCTCAAACCCTGAAGTTTGGTGACTGGTGCCTCCAAGTAGTGCAAGTTCTAGTGATTTAAATAATATAGGAATTCTCCTGACTGTCAAGAACTGCAAAGAAGTAAAAAAAAAAAACCCAAGCCCTAGTGATATGTGTCAAACCTCAGCTTCAAGGCAGACATTAAGCTGCATGTCCTAGAATGCTGTTAATTCTTTTGTGTTCCTTAATCTTTCTCAAATGTTCTTGGAGACCAGCCAGCTCCCAGCACACATTGTAAATCACTGATATTTATGGTACAGGAGTCTCAGTATATTTCACTTGTCAGATTTAAAGGCTGTTTTGGGAACCAGTCTGAGGATTACCTGCCATGGAAGGTCTCCCTGACAAAGTACACCAGAAAAAAATGGGAATGTGTCCATCTAAAATCTTTGCTACTGAATGTGGAAGCTGCCCTGGCATGAAACAGGTCCTATCAACCTTGAAGGTCCATAGCTTGAAGCCATTGCTTGAGACCACACAGTCTGGGGTGGGCTGGGATTGAGGACCAGGTCAGGCAAACACAGATGTGACTCTAAAGGGAACCTCCTGAAGATTTCTGTAGGATTTGGAAGGTTCTAGGCTCTCTTCAGCACTGGTTAGGCTTAGCTGCCACTGGTAAACAATTGCATTCCAAACAGGTTCACCTTTTCTTTATCCTTGCTACCCTTTTTGGACCTAACTCAGAAACTCTTGGTTCTTATGTAAAAATCAAGGGTCATCTCAGCAGATCTGCCCTCACAAAGAGAGTTGAAACATTTTTGGTCCAGCCAGGCATCACTCTGGAAAGTTCCAGCATAGACAAATGTTGTGGCCAGCTTTGCATTCACCTGTCCATTAAAGTTTTGATGACTACTCTTCCTAATACTGTCTGTATTTTAAATCTTCAATTACACTTTTCTTTCCATTCTCACTACTCTCACCACAGAATCACAGAATATCAGGATTTGGAAGGGACCTCAAAAGATCACTAAGTCCAATCTCCCTGCTGGAGCTGGAACACCCAGATCAGGTCACACAGGAAAGTGTCCAGGGGGGGTTTGAATGTCTCCAGAGAAGGAGACTCCACACCGTCTCTGGGCATCACTTTTAGGTCCTAATTTATACCATAAGGCATCGTTGCTTCACCACTTAGGAGTGGAGCTTGACCAATTGGTCTCCAGGCCCCAAACCACAGCTCAGTGTATGTAGGAAGACTTGCAGGGGTGGATCTTTAGGTGAGAAAAGCAAGGAACAACTAATTGATCAGAATCTGGCACAATTTCAGTGAAGGCTTGAAGAAAGAAGCACAGCACTGATTCTAAACTGCCTTAGGTACGGAGGAAGGACTAGGAATAATGGATGTAAATTGGAAGAGGGTAGATTCAGGCTGGAGATAAGAAGGTAATTCTTTATGGTGAGAGTGGTGAGACACTGTTAGAGGTTGCCCAGAGAGGTTGTGGATGCCCCCTCAATCCCTGGAGGTGTTTAAGGCCAGGCTGGATGAGGCACTGAGCAACCTGGTGTAGTGGGAGGTGTCCCTGCCCTTGGCAGGGGGGTTGGAACTAGATGATCTTGAAGGTCCCTTCCAACCCAAACCATTCTATGATTCTAAAGTTTTGGATGGGGAAGCAGGGAGGAAGAAAAAAGCAATGTTCTCCTAGAGCTATCAGAGCAACAAAGGACTACTAAAAATATTCTCAGCTGTGATTATCATCGTGGATAGTATTAAAGACAGTGAGGCCCAGAGGAAATTACAAGACACACTGGAGATGAAGCCAGTTGTCTCCCGTCCGACTGCGCTGTCTACTCTACCATGTCCAGCCATCACTCATTAAACTCTGCAGCAGATATTTGTTGCACAGCAAAGGCAACTGCATTTGTAGAGGACTGGCAGAGTGTGTGAGCTGTCACTTCATACCTAACCTCGTTAGCAATGACGTCTGTTTAGATTTCCTGCTTGGCTAACTCCAGTCTGCCAGAGCAAGATTAGGTTTCCACCCAGGAAAGCAGCATTACACAGAATCACAGGATATCAGGGATTGGAAGGAACCTCAAAAGTCATTGAGTCCATTCCCTCTGCCAGAGCAGGAAAACCCAGATGAGATCATACAGGAAGCTGTCCAGGTGGGGTCTGAATGTCTGCAGAGAATGAGATCCCACACCCTCTCTGGGCAGCCTGGGACACTCTTCTCTCACCCTGACTAAGTTTTTTCTCCTATTTCTGTGGAACTTCCTGAATTCCAGCTTGCACTCATTGCCCCTTGTCCTACCACTGCATGTTACTGAGAAGAGCCTGGTTCCATCCTCCTGACACTCACCCTTTCCATATTTATAAACATGAATGGGGTCACCCCTCAGTCTCTTCTTCTCCAAGCTAAAGAGACCCAGCTCCCTCAGCCTTTCCTTGAAAGGAAGATGCTCCAATCCCTTCATCATCTCTGTGTCTCTGTGCTGAACTCTCTCAGTAGGTTTAGACCATGGAATTATAGAAGGGTTTGGGTTGCCATGGGCAACCTCCCACTAGACCAGGTTGCTCAATGCCTCATCCAGCCTGGCCTTAAACAAGTCCAGAGAAGAGGCATTCACAACCACTTTGGGCAACCTCTCCCAGCGTCTCACCACCTTCAGCATAAGGAATTTCTTTCTTCTCTCCAGTCTAAATCTCCCCTCTTCCAATTTGCATCCATTCCTCCTAGTCCTGCCATCCTGGACCCTATTAAAAAGTCCTACCCCAGCCTTTCTATAGGCCCCTTTGGGTATTGAGAAGCTACTAAGAGGTCCCCCCTGAGCCTTCTCTTCCACAGGCTTATGCTCACACACTGTGAGCAACTGGTCTTAAAAAACCAAAGACAAACTCAACTGGAGCATTTGGGGTGAGACTGTTTGCCAGGGCATGGAGCAATAAGATAAGTTGCAGTGGTTTAAACTGGAGTTGAGTTAGACATTAGGAAGAAGTTCTTCCCCCATGAGGGTGCTGAAATACTGGTCCAGGTAACCCAGAGATGTGATGGAGGGTCCATCCCTGGAGGCATTCAAGGCATGCTGAGGCTCTGAACAACCTCATCTATTGCAGGATGTCCCTGATCACTGCAGGGGGTTGGACTAGATGACCCTTGATGGTTCCTGCCAACTCTATGATTCTATGAGTCTATGATTAACTCTTCAGGCATGGAGAACCCTGAATTGGGATTGAGTCATCTCGGCCAGAGAAGTGAAGAGTGACTTCCAGGAAGACATGGATTTTAATTTCAAATTCTGTTTAACTACAGTGCTAATTACCATTTAAAGCCAAAGGCTTCTGCTCACATTTGAGGACCCTGCAAGCAGTGCTTTTTTTTAAGCCTTGATTCACCTTTCAGTTGCTGGCAGTCATCATCATCACATCAAAGTTTAATTTGCTTTGCACCAGCACAAAGTCCTCACTGCTCAGTTGGGGTTGGTTTGGGTTAATTACTGTCTGCCAGGAAAAGGACAAATTAAATGTAAATAGCCAACAGGACCAACTAAATAATGAAAGAATTGTCTGTTGAATCACATGCTGGGCTTTGCACTTATTGAATCCGAGTGTATTCATGGATAATGACATCATTTAGAGTTTCTCCTCTCCAAATGTGTTTGCACAAGGGACAAGATACAGTTTTTTCCCAACTGATTTGCATTTGCCTCAATGTAATACCTGAAGGGGGACCTAGAGAAAGGCTGGGGTAGGACTTTTTAATAGGGTCCAGCATGGCAGTACTAGGAATAACAGATATAAATTGGAAAAGGGGAGATTTAGGCTAGATATAAGATATAATATGTAGATATAAGAAGGAAATTCCTTACAGTGAGGGTGGTAAGACACTGCAAGAGGTTGTGGATGCCCCCTCTCTGGAGGTATTTAAGGTCAGGCTTGGTGAGACATTGAGCAACCTGATCTAACGGGAGGTGTCCCTGCCTATGGTGGGGGGGAGGAGGTTGGAACTAGATGATCTTCAAGGCCCCTTCCAACCCAAACTATTTTACGATTCTAATCCAAAGTAGCAATGATTTTGGTTGTGGAATTCCTAGAAGATGCCACCTGGAAAAGAAGGGATCACATCTCCTTGGGATATATAATGGACCAAAGATGCTGCCATTTGAGGTGGATGCTCAGAATTATATAGGGATGTGTGGAGCTTGGGATGGTTTATTTGGTGAGCCAAGAGGATAATCATCCCTCCTAGTAGGTTTGCTCCTTTATATGGCTCTGTGAAGCATGTAGATGAATAGACAGTGATGGAGAGATCTCATAGTGGCATCAATACCTGAAAAGGGCCACCAGAAAAGCTGGGATAGGACTTTTAAAAGTGTCCAGGATGGCAGGACTAGGAGGAATGGAGGCAAATTGGAAGGAGGTAGATTCAGGCTGGAGAGAAGAAAGAAGTTCTTCCCTGTGAGGGTGGTGAGACACTGGAAGAGGTTGCCCAGAGAGCTTGTGGATGTCCCCTCAATCTCTGGAGGTGTTTAAGACCAGGCTGGATGAGGCATTGAGCAACCTGGTGTGGTGGGAGGTGTCCCTGCCCATGGCAGGAGGGTTGGAACTAGATGATCTTAAAGGTCCCTTCCAACCCAAACCATTCTGTGATTCTATGATAATTCAAAGTCTTTTTCATCCCATGCTCTTATCTACAAAACATTGAGCCCTCATCTTTTTCTTTCTAAACAGTCTTTTTAGAGTTTATGGTGAGTTTTACCCTGCACCTAGGACTGATTTCAGTGTCTCCTGCTCCATGTGAGAAGCTCAGAAAACTGCTTTGCCTCCAGAGAGATGGGTCTGTTGATACTAATCTCCATTTTCATCGTGGCCTCATGAGTTCAAGAAAGAAGAAGCTGAACACTAGTGGAAAAAAATTAGTCAACAGCTGAAATCTCCTAAGAAAAAACTCTGCAAAATGTAAAGTTTCCTAATGTGAAGAAAAAGCTGATGGAAAGTTACTCCCCACGGCATTTTAGTGAGATGGAAGAAGCTGATAGGAGTCAGAAGGGCTTTACAGAGGGCTTCAAAACATGAAAGGAAAAGATGATATTTAATGTGAGTGAAATAGAGAGTGTTTCATAAAATTTGGTGAGCAGGGGCTGTTGAGAAGTGATTACCTGGAAAGTGAGACACACGGTGTGGGATTAGCAGGTACCGAATGGCTTGGAGAAAGCAGCTTGGGAAATTCCCCATCCCAATGCTAGGACATTGAAAGAAATTAAAAAGAGAAATGTTTTTTATATGCAAAACAGTGAACTTGCCACTTGAGTGAGTCAATGAAATGAAGAATGTGATGAAGCCCTAGAATTAGTGGCTAGGATGAGGATTAGGATGAAGAGGCAGAGTGGCTGCTATTAGTCATATGAGAAATGTTGTGGAAGAGATGGAAATTCACAGTTCACCACTCCAAGCAAGCCCCAGCTCTAAAGGTAAAACCTCATTTGCTTAGTGGATTATTCCTCATCTGTTTATTTCAGGCTGCAGATTTCCTTCGAGGCATCCATTAGAAATTCCTGTTGTCAGAGACAGCGTTTCTTTATGTGAACATTGAGTCCAATTCTATGAGGTTTTTCAAGCTTAAAAAGTGCATCTTAACACAAGAAGTACCTGCAAAGTAACTTTGAGAATGTATGACTTACAAGGAACATTTCCTTTTTTATTCCTTTTCATGGCTGAAGTGAATCTGCACCTTATACATCTTATATTTTTAAGCTTTGGGTTTTTTTCAAACTTAGCCAAGCCTTTTCAAACAAGAGGTCTGCAATTCCGCACAATGTGCTAAGGCTACAGTCCACAAATTCAAATAATAACTGTGTTCAGAGCTTCCTGCCCAGGTTGGAAGTTTATTTTATTGTTATCTCCGCACACATTATGCCCACTATATCCAGATTTCATAGAATCATAGAATGATTTGAATTGGAAGGGACACTGAAAGGCCATCTACTCCAATCCCTCTGCAGTGAGCAGGGACATCCTGCACTAAATCAGGTTGCTCAGAGCCTCAGCAAGCCTGGCTTTGGATGTTTCCATGGATGGGGCCTCCACAACCTCCCTGGGCAACCTGTTCCAGTGTCTCACCACCCTCATGGGGGAAGAACCTCTTCCTAATGTCTCATCTAAACCTGCCCTGCTCTAGTTTAAGTCCCTTTTTCTGTCATTCCATGCCTTTGCAAACAGTCCCAGCTCTCTTGTAGACCTCTTCAGGTACTACTGGGCCACGAGAAGGACTCCCTGCAGTCTTCTCTTCTCCAGGCTGAACAGCCCCAACTCTCTCAGCCTGTCCTCACAGCAGAGGGGTCTCCAGCCCTGTGATCATTCTCCTGCCTCCTCTAGAATGTCTCCATGGCTGGTGCTCCTCCCTGGCTGGGTATCTCACCACCTTGCACTCACCATAAATAATAGTTTTTTGTATCATGGGAAAATAAATATCCTCATTTTCATGGACTTGAAAATAGAAACTACAAGAAAGGGCTTTTTCCAGGAGAGAAAGGTAAACACAACCATCAGCACAAACCTGAGACTGGACACAAATCACTCGAGATTTGACTCTGTCTGTCATAGAAGCATAGAATAATTTGGATTGGAAGGGACCTTAAAGATCATCTAGTTCCAAACCCCCTGCCTTGGGCAGGGACACCTCCCACTACACCAGGTTGCTCAGTGCCTCATCCAGCCTGGACTTAAAAAACTAAATAAAGGGATTGCACAACCTCTCTGTGCACCCTCTTCCAGTGTCTCACCACCCTCACCATAAAAGATTTCTTATATCTAGCCTGAATCTACCCTCTTCCAATTCACATTCATTATTCCTAGTCCTTCCATCACATATCCTATTCAAAATAGGATCTGTTGAGTTGGAAAGGACCTTCAAAGGTGAAGATGATCTTTCCTTGTTAAGTCTGCAGAAAGGGATGTCTGGGTGTAATTTCCTTGTCTTCCCTAGGTGTGCAGTTCCCAGTTTTATCACGTAATTTCCCTGGCACTTTTGAACATTTCCAGACTCCTGCTAATAGTTTTCCTTCAGTTCTTGCTCTCAATTAACCTTTCAGACTTCCTTTAATCCAGTAAACTGCACTTCCTGCCATTTGCTTTTCTTTTTTCTTTTTTTTTTTTTATCTTACTAATTGAGGTTTTTCATCTCCATCTTTTGATTTCAAATCTAATTATATTGTTATCGCCGGTGTAAAACCAGCAGGTTATTGATAACTTCTCTTCATTACCAAATTAAACTCTGCCTAATCATTGTTCAGAGCTTAGCATTCTGAGGTGGAAATCAACCTTCACTCAGCTCTTTGCTCCTTTCAACTGTTTGCCAAGGCCTGATTTAATGAAGTATCTGGTGGAAATTGTTCTGCATGGCCCTTCTTCAACAGCAAAATGCAACTGTGGCTTTATTAAAAATATACTCCAAGGAGCAGGAGATTAGTCCATGGCTCCATGAAAGGTTCAAGTGTTCCTAAGCAAAGATGCAAATGGATTATGAAGAAAGGTTTCTCCAGGAACCTTGGAAAACTAGAAAAGACAAGATCTATGCAGTGTTCGGGGTACAAACACATTTGTTGCCTTCTGCTCCTCATGGTAAGAAGTGTTTGAGGTGTTCTATGTTCTTCTGCCTAAAAACTCTGAGCACTGCTGTGTATTCATAGAAGCACAGAATATCAGGGATTGGAAGGGACCTCAAGAGATCATCTAGTCCCCCTGCCAAAGCAGGAACACCTAGACCAGGTCACACAGGAAGGCATCTAGGTGGGTTCTGAATGCCTCCAGAGAAGGAGACCCCACACCCTCTCTGGGCAGCCTGGGACACTCCTCTCTCACCCTCACCTTGACAAAGTTTTTTCCCCTGTTTCTGTGGAACCTCCTGTGTTCCACCTTGCACCTATTCCCCTGTGTCCTATCATTGGATGTCACTGAGAAGAGCCTGGCTCCATCCTCCTGACACTCACCCTTTCCATATTTATCAACACAAATGAGGTCACCCCGCAGTCTCCTCTTCTCCAAGCTATAGAGACCCAGCTCCCTCAGCCTTTCCTCATCAGGGAGATGCTCCAATCTCTTCAACATCTTCATGGCTCTGTGCTGTTCCCTCTCCAGAAGTTGCCTGTCCTTCTTGAACTGAGGGCCCCACAACTGGACACAGTATTCCAGATGATGTCTCACCAGGGCAGAGCAGAGGAGGAGGAGAACCTCTCTTCACCTACTGACCTTGTCCCTTCAAATACAGCCAAGGATGCCATTGGCCTTCTTGGCCACAAGGGCATATTGCTGGCTCATGGTCATCCTACTGCCCACCAGGACCCCCAGGTCCCTTTCCCCTCCACTGCTCTCTAACATCTCAGTCCCCAGCTTATACTGATACATGCAGTTGTTCTTCCCATACGTAGGACCCTAGGTTTGGGTTGGAAGGGACCTTCAAGATCATCTAGTTGCAACCCCCCTGCCTTGGGCAGGGACACCTCCCACTACACCAGGTTGCTCAGTGCCTCATCCAGTCTGGCCTTAAACACCTCCAGGGAATGAGGGGGCATCCACAACCTCTCTCGGCTACCTCGTCCACGTGTCTCACTACCCTGCACTAGATGAGGTTGCTCAGAGCCTCAGCAAGCCTGGCTTTCAATGTCTCCAGGGATAAGGCTTCCACCACCTCTCCGGCCAATCTGGGACAGTGATAAGACTGTAGATGCAGAAATCCATCCAAAAGTTCTGCTGTTGGTGGATTTTCCCACCCGAGTGGACTGAAGGTGAATTTTGTTGCTTTATTTTCTTCTTTTCTCTTTCCACTCAAATTTCAAAACAAGCCTTCATTCCCCTCAGAGTTTACAAGGCAGGTCATAATTTCCCCTCATTGTGGAGTACTGTTTTGGGTTTTTTTCCCTGAGAATTAAAAAGTTGCCTTTTCTGTGCTGGCTCTTGTGTTCTACCAAGCTTCCCATATTTCCCCTCACTGTGGAGTAATGTTTATTTTCCTGAGAATTAAAATGTTGCCTTTTCTTTGTTGGTGCTTGTGTTCTACCAAGCTTCCCTTATTTCCCCCCACTGTGGAATTATGTTTTTTTTTTTCCTGAGGATTAAAATGTTCCCTTTTCTTTGTTGGTGCTTGTGTTCTACCAAGCTTCCCTTATTTCTTCTCACTGTGGAGTAACGTGTTTTTTTCCCTAAGAATTAAAATGTTGCCTTTTCTGTGTTGATCCTTATGTTCTACCAAGCTTCCCATATTTCTCCTCACTGTGGAGTAATGTTTTTTCTTCCTCAGAATTAAAATATTGCCTTTTCTGTGTTCTACCAAGCTTCCCAGCCAACTAATGACCACCATCCAGCCCTCATAAATACCAGATTTCTGGCTACCCTCAGCCACCAAGAAAGAAAGTGAATTGAATTGAATAAAATTAAAATTTTCTTGGAAATCCAGCTCAGGCAATTTCTAATCCCAGCAATATTTCAAAGGCCACACTCAGACAACCTGGCAAATCTTTTATTCCTTAATGATTAACTTGTCCCAGATTGCACAGGGTTTGCTTCAGCTGCAGGAGACAAAGCTCCTCACTCAGAACAAGTGCAAATCATGTGTGGAAAACACTTGAGTGGAAAGCAAAGGGTCATCTTCACTTCCACAGCACAAAAGGAAGAGGATTTTAAAAAAATTGGAGAGATATTCAGTTCCTAATGGCAGAGGGCCAGGGAAGTTCATGGAGAGCTCTGAAGGGCACTATGCTATGGAATAAGAAATAAAGTTAGGCATCAGCTGCATGGGAATGAAATTGAACTGGACAGTCATGTTACAGGAGAAGAAAATGACTAATGGGATGATCAGACAAAGAGATCAAAAGCAAGGAGGGCAGCTGCAGGAAAATTATTTCCAGCAATTACTGGACGAAATGGGGCCGGAGCTTTCTCCTGACAGGATAAAGCCAGGGTCTCTCTAATCTCTCAGAGAAGAATATTCTGAAGAGAAGATGGGTCAATGTCAAACTCAGTGTAATTTTGCTGACATTACTTGATAAACTTGAGAGACTCATGCAGTCCTACGAGCTCAGAGCTGAAGTACTTTGCAAGGTAGGGTGATCTGGAAATAAAGTGTGGAGCTTTACCAGTTGGACAATAATTTATCATGCTGGATTTTATGGGTAATTTGGGGAGCATCTTGTCATAATGTTTTGACACCAGGAAACACCATCCCATCTATTCTTTGCAGGGAGGTTGGAACTAGATGGTCTTTAAGGTCCTTTCCAACCCAAACTATTCTATGATTCTATGCTAAAATGAGACATATTTTGGGATCTGTCATGGCACGTTCACAGAATCACAGAATATCAGAAATTAGAAGGGACCTGGAGAGATCATCTAGTCCCACCCCCCTGCCAGAGTAGGAACATCTAGATCAGGTCACACAGGAAGGTGTCCAGGTGGGGTTTGAATGTCTCCAGAGAAGGAGACCCTACACCCTCTCTGGGCAGCCTGTTCGAGTGTTGTGTCACCCTCACTGTGAAAGGAGTGTCATCATGCTTTACTTGCACCTATTTTAAATTCCCTGATGCTCTGCCATTATAGAAATAAATGCCTGAACCCACTTGTAGAATATTCTGTTTTCTTAGGATAGTTGAGAGATCATCTACCTAAATGTAATGTGCTTATGAGTGATTTCTTATTCCCTACATATAGAATAGGCTATGAGTATCTTGCCTGTGCGGTAAATCTCATTCTTGATAGACTGAAACCAATCAGGATATAAAATGATAAAGTATAACTTTTAAATTATGTTCTTTATTGACTGAAATCAATATTCAACCCACTAATTTAATGCAAATAGTGGTATTTACTGCCTGGCAGATCAACAATTCCAATTCATAATGTCCTGTCTGACAGCAAACACCAAGAAGTTGCTCCAAGGAAGGTTTAGGATGGAGAAGAGAAGGCTCAGGGGGGACCTCAGAGTAGCTTATCAGTACCTGAAGGTGGCTACAGAAAGGCTGGGGTAGGACTTTTTAATAGGGTCCAGGATGGCAGGGCTAGGAGAAATGGATGCAGATTGGAAGAGGGAAGATTCAGGCTGGAAAGAAAGAAGTTCTTTACTATGAGGGGGGTGAGACACTGGAAGAGGTTGCCCAGGGCAGGGGTTGAGGCACAATCCCTGCAGGGATTTAAGAGATAGGCAGACAGAGCTTAGAAATATGGTTTAGGGATGGTTCTTGTCTTGTCTTCTTCCTTCCAACCTGGTCCATTCTATGCTTCTGTGGCTGTTTCTCTGCCCCTTAAGCCTGGGCAGAATCCATTCAGTCCATCCATCAGCACATCTCTCTTACCTCAAATATCCTTTGCCTATCTAGGGAACCCTAAACTCTCATAGAGAGCCTGAAAGAAGTGCAGTAATTCAAGTCCTAAAACCTTCAGAAGCACATGATTCTCCAGTAGGATGGAGAAGGTTTCCTAGCCATTCTGAAGATGCTCCAGGCAGCAACACCTTCCCCTCCATCCAAGCCTTATCTTCAACATTTCAAAACCCCACTCAATCTTTCATCCCCATTGAGATCAATGGCTGGCAATTCCATGTCAGAAATATCCACTGAGTTTGTGCCTGTGTTTGCCTTAAAATTAGAGAATTTTTCTTTTTTTTCTTGAAAAAAAATCTAAATGTTTCAAAAAACAACACTTCTAAAAAAAATCTTGCTATTTAAATTTTTGGGGGCTTCATGTAGTCCAAAAAAAGCCTACATGGACTTCATAAAGTCCAAAAAAAAGCCCATGGATACAAGAGAAGGGTAAGAAATAAAGCACTTTCATGTTGCAAAAAGCAAAGTCAGGGCTTTGTGACAAATGAGCCATTATTAGCCTGTGAAAACTCTCAGCCAGGGCATTAATAAGGTGAGAAGGGTGTGATGGGGACATTTGGAGGGACAGACAAATGGTTTGTCCACCTGTATGGCTTTATGGCATGTGCTTTGCTGGCCCTGGCAGGAGGCCACAGGAGCTGTGTTAATTTTAGCAGCAAGGACAAGTAAAGAATGCAGACATGGTTAATAATGGATGCTGCTGGGGTCTGCTCTTGTCTCTGCTTTTCCTCTTCTGGCCCTCTGCATGATGGCTGGGAGATGAAGGAGAGAGGAACTCAGTCAAGAAAAGTGAAGAATAAAGAATCTAAAACACACAGAGCTTGTCCTCTTAGAAAAGGCCAAATTCCCCCATGGTGTAAATGGGGAAATTGGTGCTTTTTATAGATGAGCCTTTTGAGAAGCTGGTCCTGGTTCTGAGCCTGCCCATCACCTGCAGGCACCCCAGTTTGGTTTTAGCAGCTCCAGTTTCCAAAGAGGTCAAGGGGTTGACAGAGCTTTCTGTGATGTATAAATGGAAAATTGGAGCAAGGCTGAGATTACTTTCCCTGTGGTGCCTTTTCATGCACTTTAAACAAAGAGCCTCCATGTTTGCCTTCCTCACCTTCACCATTCCAGAGGAGGCTCCAGAGCTGGAGCACCTCCCTTCTGAAGTCAGGCTGAAGGAGTTGGGGTTGTTCAGTATGGAGAAGAGAAGGCTCAGGGGGTACCTCAGAGTAGCTTCTCAATACCTGAAGGGGGCTATAGAAAGGCTGCGGTAGGACTTTTTAATAGGATATGGGATGAAAGGACTAGGAGTAATGGATGTAAAGTGGAAGAGGGGAGATTTAGGGTGGAAATAAGAATAAAGTTCTTTGCAGGGAGGGTGGTGAGACACTGGAACAGATTGCCCAGAGTGGATGTGGATGCCCCCTCAATCCCTGGAAGTGTTTAAGGCCAGGCTGGATGAGGCACTGAGCAACCTGGTGTGGTGGGAGGTGTCCATGCCCATGACAGGGGGGGCTGGAACTACATTATCTTGGAAGTCCCTTCCAACCCAAACCATTCTATGTCTCCTACTGAGGAACAACCCCAAGTTGATGTTGCCCATGGCCTCACCTTCCCAACTGCCATCCCCATAAAAACCCACAACCAGAGCTCCTCCTTCCACAGTGTAGAAAAGCAAGCAGAGTGTCTCCTTTTGCTCAAGATAATCAGAATCATCTACGTTGGAAGGGACCTTTCAGATCATAGAGTCCAACCATAAGCCCTGCTTTGACAAGACTCATCTCCTTGTTGTTTCTTCCTCTCCCTTTCCCAAGTCTGTGATTTATAAATGGAAAACTGGAACAAGGCTGAGTTAACATTGTCTGTGGTTCCTCTTAATACACTTTAACATAGAACCTCCATGTTTTCCTCCTTCACCTTCACCATTCCTAGTGAGGAGCAACCCCAAGTTGATGTTGCCACCTCCATAAAAAGCCACATCCAAGCCTCATGTCCTTGTTGTTTCTTTCTCTCCCTTTCCCCTAGTCTGCAAGCTCTGCTGGAGAGGACTCATCGCTCTTCATGAGCCTGAAAGGAATTTGTCTGCTCTCACAAACAAGCCACATTGGAGCAAGCAACAAGACTGATGTAGATCTCAATAAGAAGGATTTAGTTTTTTACTGCACTTATTATGACTGATTAATTAAATGCCTCATAAATACAGGGCAGACAGCCTCAATTCCACTTTCTGGGCAAAGTAAAAAAAAAAAAAAGCCCACCTACTGTAATAAATCTGTTTTTAAAGCTTTATGGATCCTCTAACCTTTGAATTAGCACTGCCTTTTTTCTTGCTGTCTCCAGCAATGAATCAATTGCCATGCCATTTTCCAGCAAATGTTCTAACCCACTCATTCACAACCCCCTGGTGCAAATCCACCTTCCTGCAAACTCTTATTTGTTAATGCAAAGCAACCTTCAGAGCCATCCATTTCCAGGAGGGCAGAGTGGGCTGGAATTTGGGGAGAGGAGTGACAATGTCAGAGCAGTTTATGAAACCATAACAATGGAAGAAAAGCCATCTGGTGAGCCCCTCATGCATGTAATGTATGGTGAGCTTCAGTGCCTCCTCAGTGTGTTGCTCTCCCTGTAATGTCTGAGCGGCAATGTGCCACTCCGAGGAAGGAGGATCACTCAGCTGCTTTGAATATCAAGTGGAGGGTACACCCTGCTCCAGCAGGCAGCCTGGTGGCACCAGCGTGTTGATATGGATGCCCTACAGAAGTGCTGCTGGTGAACAGTGTCAGAGGAACAACCCCTTGCAGGTCCATAGGACCATGGAGCTCTTGGAGCAGGGCCAGAGGAGGCCATGAGGGTGATGTGAAGGCTGGAGTAGCTCTGCTGTGAGGACAGGATGAGAGAGATGGGGATGTTGAGGCTGGAGGAGAGAAGGATGCACCAGAGGAGACCTCACAACAGCCTC
>VZTY01023672.1:0-20502 GCA_013400935.1 Turnix velox | reverse complement strand
CATCGCCCGCAGCCGCTCACCGAAACTTCGCANACAAAACAAAAAATAAAAATTAGAAGAGTTTATTATATGATTTTGCCACTTTCATACAGTATTACAAAGAAAAAGAGGTTCCTTAAGAGGTAACACGAGGTAGCAAGAGTACCTGACAAGCTGGAGTCCTGCATGGCTCTAGACATAGCAAAAAATGCAGCCAAAAAAGTAAGATCCTGGGAGCCCTGGGATGGGCAGACCTCCCCCTACAGTGTTTTTTGGCCTCTCAGCTCCATACAAGGTCCTTGTAGCTGTCAAGATCCTGTCACGGTTCTTTTAACTTTCATTGTGTCTCATGTAATTGTTTTTCTTTCTCTTCTCCTTTCCAAAACCTCATTTTTTCTTTCTTTCAAAGCCATGACAATATATGGGGGATAATATGAACATAAATTAGGCTGCTTTGTTTTGATATCTGGATATACAGTTGGGGCAACAATTGCTACTCTCAGCTTTCCCCCTCTTCTCTTGCCCCTTTTCCCCTTTATACTTCCAAACCTTTGTATGGTGAAGGGCTGGCACATCCCTTACTTTGTTTTTTGAATCTCAGGTTCAGAAGTACTTTAGTGGTCCACATGTGAGGCAAACTCTTCACTTTTCAAAAGACAATTTAAAAAATCTATTTTTAAAAATTGTAACTTTTCAGATGTCCTTCACCTGTTTCCATCCAATTCCTGGAGCGGATCAGTCAGCCAGGTCCAAGGCATCCAAGAGGTTTTTCTACACATGCAGAGGCTGGGTGGTGACGTGATATTCCAGCTCATAACCTATCAGGGGGAAGAGGCATCTTGCAAGCTTGGCAATCAGCGTTTTGACCTGGTAACCTTGGACAGGCAGGGCCTTGTTCCCCAGTAAGAACCAGAGAGGAGGCAGGGCACAGCACTGTGAAATGTTGGGTTTCCGGAGATAGACAGAATCCACAAGCAGTGAAGGGTGAGAGAAACAAGCTTCTTAACAACCTGAATGGAAACAGGAACCTAACTTTGTCATTCTTAGAAACCTTTTCTGGCTCATATTAGTGAGCACACAGAGCCAGATGATCAAGAAATGGGCAACAGTGGCTGATCATCCACTGAACAGAACAACCAGCCTCTGAGAACCTTAATTTCTCCAAATCAGAGGCTTTTTATCCTCGATAGACTTAGCAGCGTGAATCATATGCATTTTGTGAATCATTTCACTACCTGAATCTATGTTATAAATTCCAAAAATGTCAAATCACTGTTTATTTCCATTAACTTGTCTTAAACCAGCTACTGAAGGTCTTGAAATGCATCTTAAGACAAGTAATTGAACGATTTCTAATGAAAAGGATGATTACTTTTTTGTGACATTTGATGAAAAATGCCAAAAGTCTAACCTGGCAGTTCTCTTTGCTCACAGCAAATGGCAGTATTATACCACACTTCAAAACTTCAGCCCACAGAAGACATGTGCTGCTTGACAGTTTTATTAGAAACATCAGTGACTAACTGATGTCTTTGGCAGAATGGTCTAATTTGAGCTTTTTTGCCTCTCATACTTGGTGACTTCTAATGAACAGCTGCTTCAAACTTCAGGATGTCTCAGATAATTACCCAGACCCCATTGCCCTGGCATTTGAGTTTAATGGCATTTACCCTCACACTGCTTAAAACAGGAGAATGGAGAGAAGAAAATCTTACCACAGGGGGCTGCAATTTCACCCAAAATCAAGCACTCCCTCTCATTATCTGCAGTCTGCTTTCAGCTCATTTTCTGAATTGAGCTATATTAAATGGATGGACTCTGTTCTGCCTGGAGAAGAGAAGGCTGTGGGGAGACCTTAAAGCAGCCTGAAGGGGACCTACAGGAAAGCTGGGGAGGGACTGTTTGTCCAAACATGTAATGATAGGACAAAGGGTAGGTTTACGTTCCACATTAGAAAGAAATTCTTCATGGTGAGTGTGGTGAGGCACTGGAACAGGATGCCCAGAGAGGTGGAGGAGGCCCCATCCTTGGAGGCATTCAAGGCCAGGCTTGATGAGGCTCTGAGCAACCTGATCTAGTGCTCACTGCAGGGGAGTTTGGACAAAACTTTGGACCTTTGAAGGTCCCTTCCAGCTCTATGATTCTAAATACAAAGAAAAATTTGCTACCAAGAGACTCCTTGCATGGCAGATTTTGTTGAGGAATCAAAATCTGAAATGGTCCGGAGATGAAGTTACTATTTTCTGTTCAGTAGAAATGTTACGCAGTAACACTTACTAGCCTGCAGTGGAAGTACCTTCATTTTCTGTATACTTTTAAGCTAGCATCAGTCATCATCCTTTAAACAGCTTTTGAAAGTACCTAAAAACAATTTCAGCAAGCAGGAAAAGAGTTATGGTACCTATTTTAAAACACGAGTTCAATTTAAATGCTATTGAACAAAGTGGTCACTTCAGAGGAGAAACAGCTGTCTGTTGCCACTAAATCCCAGAGAGAATGCTTGCTCTTTCTAAAGTAGTCCCAATTTATGTTTGAATGCATTATTTGAAAATGAGACCGAGCTAACTATAAAATTAAAGGTCCTTTTATATTTGCCTTGCCTAAACATGCCTTTTTGAGATTCACAATGCAGAAGCAAAGTGTATTAAACCTTGGATTAAAAGATATTGGCATAATTAGCAGTGGATTTAACTGTAATTACAGCAAGGCTATAAATAGTCCTCTCTAGTATATATTGAGATTCTATTTTACATTCCTTGGCTATTGCTGACAAAGGAAGCTACTATTATAAATCAATTATCAGCTGTATTTATAGCGTGCTGGACAACACTGATACAGAAATAGACTATGCACAACCTGAAATGATTGATCCAAGGTCATATTTGTAATACAGGCAGAGAGCCTTAGTGAGGCTGAATTCTCCAATCATGCCCTTGTGCCCCCAAATCCTGCCTGGCACAGAACCTTTACCTGTAGTATGTGTATTGAGTTTTCACCTGTGCTATGGCATCTACAAATCTTGATTCTGCAGGATTCAGCCTCAAAAGTTTCAAACAGTAAAACCGGAATCCCATGATGATAAAAGATACTGATCCTCAGAAATACCAGTTGCCACAGTTTTTTCTAAAGAATTTCCATTTGCTTTACAAAAGAGACCTCTACAGACTTCTGTGACCTTTACTGTACCTTCAAAGACAGGAGCCAGACAGGGTATTTTTAGCCCCTGACTTTCCTGGAGATCGGTCCTGAGATGCCCCAGAGAGAGCACAGTGCTGGAGACTGAGTTCTGTCCTCATCTCACGTGTGGCCTCATCTCACCTCCACAGCAGCCTGGCAAACCCCTGCCATGTATGCAACCCCTATGAAATACACATCTAGTACGAGTATTTTCCAGAAGGAACAAGCTTGGGACTTTCTGGTGTTTGATGAGCTCCTGCACTGTCTGCTCAGAGACATTCCCTCTAAATTTTTCCCCTGAAGACTCCTTGACTTAGCTAGTAGAGATTAGTTGCAGCAGACAATATCTGGGAGATGTTCTACAACAATCAGCAGAGCTTTGCCGGTGAGGAATTGCACTCTTGGAGCCAAGGCTGGCAGCAGCAGTGCATTATCTAAAAGAGAAACATATATTTCTGCTCACTTTTCTGATATTATAAGAAAGAAAAAAGGGGGCAGGGGGCAGAGGTAACCTCATTCTGTAAATAAAGTAAATTTCTGCCAGTTTCTGTACCATTTTCTTCTTTCCTTCTATCTTACTCGAGAGGATTTTAAATTCAGGAGGAAAAGCTCTCATTTTGCATTTGTAAATCCAAAGCTGACTGCTCTACATTTAAATATTTTCCATCAGAGCATCAAAATTTAAATCTTGTATAAGCAGTAAAAATGTTTTGCATCACAGAGCTTTGCAGAAGAGACTCCTTCCCTCCCCTAAAGAAAAGGATGAGAAGTCTCAAAAGTCCACACATCCATTCACATGTTAAGGATAAGCTGGTGCTAAATCTTTATATTAGCTGTTGAGATCTGTGGACAAAATTCCAAGACAATCTCACAAGAGCGAATGGTTTTTCATTGCAATGCTATCTGCTCTTAGGGACTCTTGTAATGTCCCAGAAATCAGATCTTGGCAGAAAGACTGGCAAGTTAACTGATTTACCAATACGTGCCTGTAAGATGTATTTTAGTTCCTCTCATGTTGCTTGCTGTTGATTTGCGGTCTTTTTTAATTCATAAGCTGTTGCCTGAATTGGTCTGCAAATCTCCAGTCTTCCCACTTTGATAAGGCAAGCAAAATTTTTCTTGGAGGCAGAATGCACATGGGATGCACTACTTCTCAGCCTCACCAGGAATGGCAACAATAGAGAAGGCTACCTACTTTGGGAGACTCCACAGAGAGAAATGCCAAAGCACTTTTAAGTAGCACTGTGCTATTAAGTCTTCCTTTTTGCATGAGGTATAAAAAGGATGTCCCTAATGATCTTCTTGCAAGTGTGCAGTAAAGAATTGTTCCTGCTATCCTAATTAAGCTTCTGCTTTGGTAATTATACTCTCCCCGTTCACCTTTTTAAACAGATACTTCACATTTTGCCTCACTGCTGTAGTACTGGCATATGCTATTACACAATTGCTGTTCCTCCCCAGAGTTACCTTACAGCTACAGCTTTGAAAAAATAACACCCCAAGATCTTGAAGGAGCGCAAAATGTTAATTAATCATTAATATCAGCTTCTCCATGGATTCTTAGGGGAACACTTGGGTTTTGGGTGGGAGAAGAACTGTTTGTTTGCTTGGTTTTTAGCAAGCTAGGTCTATAGACACTGTTCATCTTTCAATCTAAGGGTTTCAAATGCCCTGTACATTTTCAAACACTAAAGCTCAAGTCAATAACAAATCTACCCAACCATTACTTTAGCTGCCTCGAGAGATCTCAAGACAGAGAAGCTGTTAATGGCTGTTAGAGAAACAGAGCAACTGGAAGTTAAATTCTCATTAACTCAACTTTAATTCTCTGCACTACATTTTAGTTAAACCTGTTGGCCACAGGACAGACATCCCAGCATCTGGAATATGGACAAAAGAAGAATCTGCTTCTCTGCACTCTCATCTTCACTGTACTCCTCTCCCTGCTGTGTCAACACCTACAGGATCCATTTCCCTTACCCTCCAGTAGAGGGCTGGTTCCTCTGTGAGCTACTCGGGCTGCTAACAATGCCATGGCATCAGGCAGTGGCCACCTGAAGGGCATTTTTTCATGACAGAAGGTAGGCAAAATCTTAGAAGAGAACAGTATTTATGTCTTGGTTCCATTGCAGTCACACTTGATTTGCATAAATCAATTTCTACAAGGTGGCTTCTCAAGTGGTTAGAGTTCCAGGCCAGAGCTAATGAATGGTCAGACAAGGATGTCCAAGCCAGCATCAGGGTTAAGCTAAATAAACTATTCAAGCATTATCTGAAAGCAGGTTAGTTTGTTTGTAGGTAGAATTTTGGTCACAGTGGTGGTTTTTTTTGTTTGTTTGGGTTTTTTTTGCTTTATTTTTACATCAAGGGATCAGGCAGTTTTCTAAACAGCTTACATTTTTCATGTGGATCATTAAAGGTGAGAGATGAGAAAGTCTCACTTAAAACTCAGAATATGGAACACGTCAACACAGATTCTCAGAGCAACAGCTGGACTTTTAGCTGTGAGACTCAGTGGTGCAATGGGGTAAGACATTGTGCTCACTTAGTCGAAGCTAGGAGCATTGAGAGTTCTGTAGAATTCTGGGGTGTTTTTTTATCATTCACCACTGGATTTTAAATCGTATGGATAGACACTTTTAAAACACATGGGAAGATTTCACTCATACTATTTTTTTCAGTAGATTCTTCCTTCCCACACTAAGGCTCTAAGTCTTGAATTTTGAAATATTTGTGATTCGGTTGCCTGTCTGAATTTTTGCAAATATCCATAAAAGTCAGCAGAATCAAAAGAATATATCCACTTTATTCACTTGAACCTGTTTCTGTGAAAAGTTGGTGTGATGAGAGATGGATGTTCCTTGCTCCTGTTGTGACATCTGCCAGCATGGAAAATTTACAGTGATATCTCAGAACTGGTGAGAGGGGAATGACAGAGAGCT
Source organism: Turnix velox (assembly GCA_013400935.1). Classification (NCBI taxonomy): domain Eukaryota; kingdom Metazoa; phylum Chordata; class Aves; order Charadriiformes; family Turnicidae; genus Turnix; species Turnix velox. The sequence continues at coordinate 14,404 of VZTY01023672.1, read as the reverse complement.
CCACATAAAACCCTGAAGGGATCTGTTTGCCACATTGTCTGTTAGTAGGGTTCTGCAACTTTCCTTCAGCCTCCTCCCAAACACCATAAAAAATGGGTAAGGGCCCAAAGCAGTAAAGGTTTCACGCTCTACTCCCAATTTCATGATGAGGAACTGCCCTATACTTGGGACATAGAAAGGCAGCAGATTAGCAAATTCACTGAGTTTGCAAAACAGCTGATGTGGACAAAGTTGTTAATGTCCCTTTAAGATCTGCCTCTTCAACACTAAATTATTTGGACATATTCACCTGGTGCCACATTTTCACAGTTCATATAGATCAGTGTGGCAAGGGAATTTACATAACCTTGGCTATGTAGTTATTGCCATAGCCATCTTGTTCCATGCAGAATAATGTGTGGAACAAGCCATCGTTTACAACTGCATTTGTAGGTTTGTTCTAAAGAAATGAATTTGGCAAATCATAAATTCCCTTTTAAAAAAGAAAACAAACAAGAATGGTGAAACATAGACAGGGCTAGCTAATATCCTGAATGTAGGGACTCCCAGGATGCTGTTCTGCCTAAGCTCTGATGGGCCAGTGTCCCTTCATGGCAACAGCAAAGCAATTAATCTGGGGGAAGTCAATTTGGGTTGTACTCCAGGATTTGTTGTTCAGTTCCTTCTCTATCAAAGCAGACAAGCAGCACAAAGCCAAAGGCTCCCAGGAACCTGGAGAAATGCTGGTACACACCCAAGCCTGTCTGGAAACTGTTGGGTAAGGACTCCACCACCACAGTTTCTGGTTACCCATATCACATTTACAGCCAGCAGGAATTTAGGTCCTTTGATATACAACATAAATGACATGAGTGATCTGCAAATTGGGCATCAAACATCAAAGCCAAGGTCTTTAATAGAGCCTGTTTTTCTGTGGTAGGTTTGCATGTGATGCAAACATATGGCTCCTGGACAGCAATAAGGGATGGGCAGAAGGTGCTCTCTGCAGGCTAGTTGCTCCCAGTCAAAATGAGTCTAAGGATCTTTAGGATGACCCTAGAAAGCAGCAGAAGACATGCTGTGCACTCCACAGCAGGCCATATGGTTCAGGACACAGGGCAGGGGCATATCAGGACCCCAACCTCTCCCCACTGCAGGAACATATTTTATATCAACTGGCATACCTGCAGCCCCATGCTAAAACATCCAGAAAAGGGGATGCTAATGAGGTCCTGAACATTCTGGAAGAATGAAGCCAAAGCATTTCTAATGCCACATATATGGGGCCCTCCTGGCTGACTATGCAACAGGCATTTAATCTTTCATCTGATCACCACTGTCATTGTGTCTTATTAAATTCAGGGGCTCAATCTTTAAATTCAAAGTACATTTTCGATTGGTTAATTTACTACCAAAACTTCAAAATTAGTCACAGTTCAAAGCCTGTAATAATGGGATCAGAAAGGGCTAGACACAACTGCTCAGGAGAGTCAACACTGCTGGAACATGTAATGAAGACCAGCAAGAGCAAAGAGCCTCCATCACCCTTACCACCAAGAGTTTCAGTCAAAAAGTGCCTTAATTTTGTTTTAGTGGAATGAAGCTTAACAGAATGCGCTTCTAACAAATGCCATTCAATATAAAAAATGCCTGCAGCATCACATGAGGAAGAGGGAAAAAGTCATGACAAATACAGTGGAGAGGACACCATAGGCATTAAGTTCCTGACAGAAGAGCAAGAGGGAAATGACTGGCATCTATGATCAGACATATGACCCAGGTGATATGTAGAATCCATTCATCTGTAAATCACAATATGATACAACAGATCGGAATGGAAAGAATAGAGGTAGGACTTTAGAAATATCTTGCAGCAACTGGGTATTTCCAAAGATGACAACCTTTCTCAACAGACTCAGAGTTCACTTGGCTCCAAGATGGAGCACTCACAGTTAAGGAGAGTCAGTGCAAAGAGCAGCCTTACCTAGATGAGTAATGGATGCTTCCAGCACCTTCAGGGCTGCAGCATGAATCCCTGAGTCCTTTAAGTTCTCCATGACTGCTTTTATGATACACGGTAGCGCTGACTGTAAGGCACCTTTGAGCAGGGGTATCATAGAAGCAAGCACTTCCAGTGCCTTCTGTTTCACTTTCTTGTGGGAGTCTTGAAGTCTCGGGACTAAAACATCAAAAACCTGTTATGAAAACAAACATGAAATCTATATTAAAATGTCTTTGCTTCAAGAAGGGATGTAGAAACAAGTACCCAACAAAGATTAAGGTAATCTTTTCTGTCAGGTCAGCGCTTGCTAGCAGAATCTCACTGTCTTCCTGTGGGGTACTCACTACAGCAGCTGTCCAGCCTCATGCTAGTTGATCAAATTTTCATATTTTATTAAGAGGATAGCTCATATGGTGTTCCCCTTTATCTATAAATCATTAAATTAATAACATTTTAGTAGTGTGAACTAGTACAGTTGGTATAAAGGTAGGAAAACACGTATTTATGATGCCCATTCTTCCATGAAGTTGTTTCAAGTACTGAAAACTTGTCTGGATGAGATCCAAGTTCCATTTTATCTGTTTCAGAACCTGTGTCTGGAGGATTGCAGAGCTCTTATGAACTTTTGAGTATCCAGGGCATTTGTTTAGCTAACAGGCAGACAAACTTCTAAGTTTAATATGCTGTGCAGTTCTTATTAGAGCAGGTTCAGTCCCCTGACAGCCACATTATCTGGCATCATTTTCTGGAAAAAAGCAGCTCTTGGGAGGAGAAGGAAGAGAAGAACTGTCTCTAGCTATTTTCCTCCTCTTCCTAAGGAGAAAAAAGGACCACCAGTAGGGGTGACAAGAGTCTTTCCCAAGCAGGAAAGGGGTGACGACAGAAGTTGTGTCTGCATAAGACAATATAAAGTTTACAGGATAATCCTTTAAAAAAAAATCCTTTAAAAATCAGCCCAGACTGATACTTCTCTCTCCTATTTCAAGCCATTTTTCTTGTACAGAGTAACCGTCAAGCTTCCAGTCGCTGCATTCTCTTTATTTCAGCCTTACTGTTAGTGGAGACAGCAGAAGCTATAGCAACACTAAATTCTGTCATCATCTCATGAACCATAGGCACCTGCCAGAGAAACACATCTGGACTGAAATTACTTGACCCAAAGCCTAGAGATGAATGAAACTGTTTTGGGTAAGAAGGGATGAGCCTGTCCCAAATAAGTAGTATGTAGTGCCAAGACACACTCAACTTTACTGGTACAGGCTTGGGAAAGGAGCAACAGAGATGCCCTATGTACCTGAACAATACTATTGGAGATGAACTCAGGATTCCTTTCACAGTGATCCAGGAGGAGCACCAGTCGCTCTGTTCGTCCTGGAAAATCCTTAGATTTCATAATCTTTTCAAGCTCCATGAGCTGGTGATTCTCTGCCCCAGTCTGAAGTGACGTGTGATGGAATGTCTGACGGGGCACAGTTAATGGCATAGTGATGATGCAAGGTTTTTCCCAGAGCCTCTGAGGTTCCTAGCATTGTGAAATATCACAAGGTGTTCACTGCTGGAATTGCTATTGTTCCTCTTCACTTGAATCTACAAGGCTGTATCCCCCCAATCCTTTGCAGGGACTTTTGCTTTCATGTCGAGGCAGACTTGACAGACTGTGAGAACAAATGGGCTGCAGTAGGGCAGAGGCAGATGACAAGAGAAAGGAAGGCAAGGCTGATCAGAGAATTGGATCAGAGAATTAATCAGAGAATTAAGATGCTGGAGAAAGAACTCTTCCTTCCCATGACTCCTGTCCCCCATCCCTTGCCTTCTACCTACACAATTTAAGGTGCTAGCGTGAACTCAGAGAAGAACTACATACTGGACTACACTAGCCATGAGAGCAGTCATCGATCGTGCAGGAGTCACGTTCGCCACCATCATTGCCAGGGATTCATTAGCTGAATCCTGAATGAATGTGTTGGAGTCTCCCATCTTCTGGAGCAAGACACGAGCAACCTCATCCACCTCACGATCCATGTGCTTCTTCATGGTCCTGAAGAGCACTCCAAGAGGGCAGATTGCACAGCGGCACACCTTTGACTGGCGATTGTTCACTTGAGAAAAACATAGGAGGAAATCTAAGAATAATGAATAACCTTGTAAAGAAAATAACTTCTCCTAGACAGACGTCCCATGAAACAAAACTTCTTGCTGTGTCTAGATGGAGCACAAGAAGGCCTCAAGCACAGAAACACACATACTCTGATAGTAACTTCTTCTCTGGCATCAGTTCTTCTCATACGTTAAAATTTTGATGAGGCAGCAGGCCTAAAAAAAATTGTTTCTACAAGAACAAAGTACACTACTCAGAATACAATGTTCACTGCTTTGATTTGACATCCTTCTATTGAAAAGAAAAAGAAACAACCAAGAAAAAACCCTTAAAGTGAGGGCTAAATTCATAAAGACAAAATAGAGGAAAAGTATTGCTTTCCTCCAGTCAAAAATTGCAGCACTGGCAGTTTGAGCACTTAACCAGGAAATAGAAAAGTCTAGACACTCATTTGAAGCAGAGACTTGAGTCTGTCTGCTGCTCGCTCTACACCTGAGAAGTCTCCAGGCACTCAAGGATTCTGGAGATTACATGCAATTACAGCTGAAATCAGTGGGGTTCTACAACATTCAGTGCTGCTTGAATGATCCTCACAAGGGGAAGGAAAAAGTATCTCAGAGTCACGTGCTTCATTTGAAAGATACATTGGGAGGACAGACCAGTGCTCCTTTCTGCCAGACTTAGTTGGGCTTGTTAATAAAAGTGAACAATGTAAGTGCTAGAAGTGCTTGTGAGACTGGGACTGGAGTAAATGGAAAGCTGAAAGATGTCTCTGCACATGAGCATGCAGAGCAAAGAAGAGACAATTTCCTTAGAAACAGAAAAGCGATGTAAAAATCAGATAAACTCAGCTGAAAGGGCATCTTCTCCAAACTCTGATCTCAGGGGGGGAGAATCTGAGTCCTGAATACCTAAACAGAAAGATTCCGAGTCTAACAACACAAGGGTCATTCAAGTGTCCAACATCATTAAATATTAGACAGGGCTGGTTTCCATGGAAATGAGCTAAGTCTTACAGTCTTCTGCAAGAAAAAGAACATCTAACGTATTTGACAGTCATGTAGTTTGTAGGAGTACTATGTAGCTGGTTTGGGTCATGGACCAGTAACAATTTGGAAAAACAGCCATGGGTGTTATTAAGGAGCTTAGGCTGAGTCCTCTCTGTTAACTGAGAGATGAGATAGTGAAGGTGTGTGCAACTGTCCTCTAAATCCCACAGCCAGGCTACTCCAAGCACCCAGTAAAAAATTCCACTAGTGCACAGAGGCAACAGATCAATGAAATAGGCAAATTACCAAAAGGCACAAAGAAAGGAAGAAGGAGAAGACATCATCAGGAAACACTGGAAAATAAATACCTGCAGTCAATCCCCTGGGATGGTGAGGAGGAAGTGTGAGGAAGCTGGGAGGCAAAAGCTGCAGTGTTTAATTACAACTTGGGGAGAGATTTGGGCTGTGGCAAATTACAATCACTTGACTAGTGTCTTGGTTTCTGCATTTGTATATTGCCTTATAATGACACCTAGCCGCAAAAGAGACAGATGCCCTCCATACCAGTAAATACAGCCGTGTGTACAGACAGATCACACAGATAGGTGACGTAGCTATTACAAAAATGAGGTATAAAAATGGCAGTGAAGGTACCCACTGAGCATACATGTAAAAGAGCAAGCATATACCTATGTCCCCTGCGTGAGGTACATGAGATACGATTAAACACAATGTTCCTACCTCTTTGGTAACCACCAAAGAAACTTCATGAAGTCTGCCAAGAAGGACATCGGGGTGGCAGACAGCCAGGCATCTGATGATGAAGAGTCCCTCTGCCACTTCATTCCTGACTGTCAGTTACCAAAAAGATTTATTTTTCTCACCAACCAAGAACAAGATTGTACCCTTTGAAATTACCAGGGAGTCAGCTCAGGCAAAGGGAGGCGCCTGTCATACAGCACTTAAGTCACAGAATGCATTGCTGTGAGTTGCTGTGGCAGTCAAAAGCATACAGAAATCCATATGGCAAATAGATAGTTTTAAAGGTCAAATTCTGACCATGAAGCAGGATAGCCCCACCAAAAGCCCTGGCACATGAATTCCCTATTGCTGGGAGACTGTGCCATATTTCTGTTTCTTGCACCCTCCCTGGACCCTGTCCCAGAGATATGGTCCCACTTGAGTGTTACTGGAGCATTTTTCCCTCCTGCCATCTCCAGAGGGTAGTTCAGCAGTGAGAATCTGTCCTACCACTGAGTAGTTGAGTTTGCAATTGGTAATCTCTGTGTGTCTATGTCATGTCCACCTTCACATTACCCCACAAAAAGTATGTGCTAAAATATTCCACACTTCCACACAAGGAGGTGCATTGTGGAAGGTTTTTCATGGTTATCTCAGTGTGAATGGAGTCCTGATGAGTGCATGCCGACCAAGAAATCAAAAAGACAAACAATATCACTTGAAATTGTAGAAGGTCCTCCTACCTAAGACACACTCACTTATCAAGAAAACATCTTTGGCCTGTATTAAGAAGTGGGGAGGAAAAATTTGAAAGTCCAAGATTCCTTCTTTTATTTCTCTTCCTTTTCTATTGTCTCCTGTCAAGAATCCATGAGGAGAAATGACAGGTTGAGCAACTCTGCACCACATTTCAGTCCAATTCTTACCCATAGGAACTCCCCTTAGGCACTGCTGAGACTAATACGCAGGAGGTCACAGAGAAACCCTGTCTCCTCTGCTGCTTAGTCTGTCATGGTGACCTGAGGCCTTCAAAATCTCTAGACTCAAGACTGCTTCCATCGTGTTTCTGGCTTCAGCCAGCAAATTGTCCTCTCCCACAACTATCTTCTCTTCCTCGAAGATTTCACTTACAGCTACATGGAGCAGAAGGCAAAGCTTGGAAACAGCATGAACCTGCTGCAGCATGAACCTGCTGCAGCTGTAGCACTGCTATGGACCAAGGCAAATAAAAGACTGCTCTCACATCTTTATATTGTAACTGCTTTGGAGCAGTTTCACCAGCTTGTTTGGGACATCTGGCATGCCTGGGCCCAGAGACACTAGAAAAAACATTTCTGACTTACATTTCCACTGAGAAAGACCAAACAAGGATTTCTTAACAGTTGTTACTGCCAAGTAATGTGAACACCTGAAGCAGTGCCTGTTGTGGCTGAGGGAAGGGCTTGGCTTCCAGGACATTCTTACACTCTGACTCATCTCCCCACTCTTGGACTTCCAGATCCATGTTTGGCAGTGGGTTTGCTGAAAGGAGAAAGACAGACATCAGGGATACATCCTCCCAGGGGCAAGACGCCCTGCCACCAAGCAAACTGCAACCCAGTGTCCCAGCTGAGATTCCAAATGGGTGCAAACTGGCACGGGTTCAGAGACTTCCCTGCTGTCTAGCTCAGTGCCTTCCCCAGCACCCAACCATTTCCCAGTCACCTCCAACTGGGTATGAGCATCTTGTGTAAACCTGGAAGTTGCACACACAAAGCCAGCTTCCAAATCTTTATATGTAACACGGCCAGCTGGCAGGTTCATAGTGCCGGACAGCTCACACTTGCCAGGAGCAAGTGCCACCCAGCAAGACTTGCTGCCCCAGGACTATGCTCCTGAGATATGAACGTATCACCCAGTATCACCTCCCTGTCATCCACAGCGCTGGGAACAGAGGAAACCCCTCCAGTTGCCACTAGAGAGCATTGAGCCTGAATAACTGAGTCCTGATGGACTCCCATGAATCCCCAGGAAGCAACCACTAGGGAAAAGTGAAATCTGGTCCTCTAAATCTGGCACTGCCTCTCTTTCCATTTACTTCAAGTATTCTAGACATCAGCAGATGAGCTCATACACATTTTAGCATACTATTGAAAAAGTAGTAGTTTATAGACTTTTCTATTTTCCAAGTGTTATGAATATTTACTATTCCCGCAGTATCCACTGGCTGTATTTTGAAGAGGCTGAGGTGAAATTTATTTGTCATCAAATGGACTTGTTTGCAAATTGTGCAATGCCTAAGCATTCTCTTGTGGAAAAATGCGATTTCTAGCCTAGGTAGTTGAGACAAAAAAAGCTTACCAAATGTGAACTGAGAATAAAAATATGTAAATAGAGATGCAAATTGTTGGCAAACAAACTCTCCTGACGATAAGTATATAAGGTATAAAAAAATTCAGATGACAAGGTCATTTGTTAGGAAACACATCTGTCATCAAAAGTAATATAGATCAGAAACTTCATATCTTGCCCTCAAAAGTTCATTTTCTACAAAGCAGATGAAAATATCGGACCTGTCTGAAAGTATTGAATATAAATACTGGACAGAATTTCGAAGCACTGCTGTGCAATCCGCAGGCTTATTATGCTACTTTGAGAGTTCTACAAAGTATGGAGGAAGCGTAAAATCAAAAATACTTACATGGTTTCTAATTTGGTTGCCATGAATAATAACACTGTCCCTGACATAAATGACATCACTGCACAAGTATGAAGATATACATATATTCAGTATGAGATATACACAAACATATATATTTCATGTAAATGGAGAGTCACGTCAGACTACTTTGGGTCAATTTTGAAAATCTGTGTAGCATCACTATGATAAACAATGTATCATTCCTAGCTCCCTTTTTCTTCACTCTCACTACTCAGGATCATGGAATAAGGTAGAAGGCAGGCTATCCACAATAGAACAGATGAGAATCACTATCTGCTGTATATTTATCACAAGTAGCAAGTAGTCTAGGAGTACCAGGCAGCCTCAACTATGTGTCATCTGGTTCATAGAGCCAATGTATTTGAGAGAGGTGACAGAAGAGGCAATGCTTGTTCCCAGTCTGGATTGCAGAGAGAGGATAGGAGAGTGGTTAGGTCCTGGAACAGGCTGCCGAGGGAGGTTGTGGATGCCCCGTCCTTGGAGGTGTTCAAGGCCAGGTTGGACAGGGCCCTGGGCAACCAGATCTAGTAAATGTGTTTGTTTGGTGACCCTGCTAGGCAGGGGCGTTGGAACTACATGATCCTTGAGGTCCCTTCCATCCCGGGTCATTCTGTGATTCTGTGTGATAGAACCCATTAAACATTTGTAGGTGCAATAGCATGATAGGACTGAGTCACTGATTTCCATGTGGCGACAAACCTTGCTGTAGTAGTAGAAAAGCTGTTTGAAGAGCCAGGCAGCAGCCACGGCAGTGTGCCAAGATACCGAGCAGTTAATTGATCATGGTGATACAAATATGTGCATAGAGATCGTGCCCTGACAGACTGCACTGGAGCCTAGGCCTGCAGAGACAACAGCCTCCTGACAGTGTTGTATATCAGTCTCTCAGTATGGGCAAAAGCTGTAGCTTAAGACTTTACTGCTACTTAATTCAGGCAGACTTTACAATGAATCTCTAAGCACCAACTTCTCTGGTACTATCAAGTTGGACTGCATTCAAAGCAGATTTGGTTTCAAGTCCTTGGGACAGACTTCGTACCTGGGATCCTACCTGTGGTAGAGGAATGAGGCAGTTTTTACTCCTTTGTGCAAGGAAAAAGCCAGGGGGGGGGCTGCAGGAGAGCAGGCTCACCTGAGGATTTGGGTGGCAAACTGGCATCCTGTCTATTGCCGTGGATGCTGGGCAATGAAGGCCTGCTGACCTCCTTCTTCATTGCAGTCTGAATGCCTGCTCTGCATGTGTTCCTTGTGCTGGCAGAACCTGTCTTGATGACTGGCAGGAAGTCAGAGCCTGCAGAGACCAAAAAGGATGTGGTAAGTGGAGAGTGCCACACACGGTGGTTGTGGGCTTGCAAAAAGGCTAGAAATGTTGCTAGAACTTGGTAACAATTCTTTATTGTCCCAAACAACTCTGGCCATATTAATTGGACCCTGATATGGGATAGTAATCACAAAATGCAGTGATGCCTTACCTAAGAAACGAGGAAAACTCAGTTTCTTGTTTCAGAGGCTGGATAGGGAAGTTACATCTCTGGGGCTCTCACCTCAGCACCCCCCACTAAATATTATTTAGTATTTCACTAAATAATAGCAAGAACAGATGACATTGCCTAAAGTCCATGGAGCAAGTGCTGAATTCATTGCCGCTGCATTCATGGTAGCCCATGAAGCAGTACAATCAGAGCCTGTCAGCTGCAATTAAGTCAGCAACACTGCTTGCTTGTGTGGCTATAATGTAAGCACTGACTAAGGGCTCAAGCACGACTCTGCAATGTGAGGGCCTCTGCAGGGAACTGTGTGAGCAGGATGATCTGTCCTATCACATGAGCAAGACACTTTGTCTTTCAATTAGGAATAGTTCATTTCTTGTTTCTTCCAGGCTGCACCTTGGCCAAAGAGCATTTTTTTTGACTCTCCACCTTTCCTGGAGTCTACTCTCAGTTAAAGACTCTGAAGTCCCAATGGAGTTTGCTAAATAGCATTATCCAATCGGAAAGACTTTGTAGTAGAAGGAAGGGAGGTGATATTCTGTGAGTGACTCAGTGTGGACCACAAGCAAGGCAATTCATGCCTCTGCATTTTTCTTCAGAAAGTGGAAATAAATCCTATTCTAACTTCCACTCAGATGCAAGTGCAGTGGCTTTCCGACTGACTTCACAGACATTTGCAACATTTGGCAAATTACAGGCAAGTGAACATAAAGGCCCACAACTCCAGCAACCACCTACTTTCTTCCACTGCAACCGCAGGGTCAATGCTCTGTGCAGGAAACTGCAAGGTCTTTTCTCGCTTTTTCTCTCTCTCTTTATGTGAAAGCTCCAACTTTTCCACCTGGTTCTCATGTATTTTCTTCTCAGGTAATTTGGGGAAGGTAACATGGATCTAGTAAACACAGAAATACATAGATTAGCATAAAGACAGATACATAGATCATACAAAACACCTCTACGTAGAGAGTCCTCGTCTTTAATGCAACTTCAGATACATCCCAATAGTTTCAGACGAATTCTTCCTTTCCTCACCTAGGCATACACTTAAATTCAGTGAGGTGTAACATTTCATTCTCAGGCTCATGATACCATCTCTCAATCAATATCAGTAAGCCCTGCTTGAACCAAGCAAGAGTCACAAGAGTTCTCCAAGACTCATGAAGAGCTCACATTACCAGTGAACAGCCAGTTAATTTCTTACAGGGTAGGGGGGGGAAAGAACCATCTTCAATAAGAAGCCAGGAGAACTAATTTACTGCTTCTTAACATTCCTGGCCAGTATTTGCAGCTACTTTTCAGTTCCTTGCTTCTGAAGGACACATCTTCTCTCCGAGTCTGAGAAAGGAGTTGTGAAAACAAGTTGAAACATTGCTCTCAACAAAGAGGAAAACTGAGAACGAGAGGGCTGTGAGATACAGCAAGGAAAAGCAACTCTCCCCTTTTGTTTTGCAGCCTTGCCTACGCTCTGAGCATGGACTTTGCATATGTTCACTTTGCCATTTAGACCTGTTCTACATTGGCCAACTTACACAAAGAATGCTTCTCAAGTAACCTTCGCATCACCTCCCAGTGAATTCTGCACCAGTGGAAATACTTGAACAAATTACTCTCTAGCTGTCAGATGTATTTTAAGCAGAGATCATATGCACCACAAGAGAGGAAGATTATGATTTTAGCACATTTTGTGCTAAGCATGGAGCACTCAACTGAGAAGGAAGCCTGTTCAACCCTGTCCTTAGCCCTTACTTCTTCATTGCTGTTCATGAAGTCATCAAGACTCATAAAATTAGTCTTCTTGAGCTCATCCATCGCCTTGGCCTGGCTTCTTGAGGGGCATGTTAATGGACATGCCGGTTCACAGAAATGACCGTCAGACTTCATGCCAACAACACCACAATGCTGGATAATGGGCAAGACCGGTTCTGGAGTCTGAAGCTCTGATAAAACACAGAAATCAGATCAATAAAGAACATAACTCCTCTCTAGACAGATTACCACCATATAGCACTGGCAGCAGCTCTGTTGGCCATCACACTCAAACCTTCTGCATGACGAAGACCTTAGCCCTTGGCTTCTGATGAGCAGCTACTTTTGACAGAGAGGAGCAGAGATATAGAGGTTGCCTTTGACTAAAGGGTTCCTATGTGTTCTAATGCATTTTTATTTTGGTAAACATCCTCTTTTTACCAGTTACTGGTAACTCCTGGTTTTCAGTAGTTATCGCCCTTGTAGAGATAAGAATCAACATTTCCTCCCCTTTGCTGGAATGTTTTAGAGGACATTTAAACAAAAGCTTAGGATTGCTAGAGTGTTAACCAAACCAGAATTGTGTTCTTGAAGCGAGAATTAATTTTCCCCCAAGAAATTTCATTCTGAACTGTGGCAGATCACCCCAATTTCCAAGCAGCACTACAAACCTTGATGAAAATGCTGGGGGAGATGAAATCCAACCCCAGAGCTGAGATCACTGGGCCTGTTCCATTGTGAGCCATCCAAGGAAGAGCTGTCCCTTGAGTTTGGTGGCTTCTCAACTTCATCACAGAAACTCTCTTTATTCATGTGAGTCATGAATATGGACTGAAAAGAAGATGCAGATGAGGTTAAAAGGAAGAGGTGAACACCTTCACAATCAAGCCATCTAATGAGTGAGGCATTACAGTTTTTATTAATAATTCATCATATCGGTTTAGCGAATTCTCCTCAACAGCACTGAGCTAGCAAGCCAGGAGGGAGAAGATGAAGGCGCACTGGTAATAGAGTAAAAAAAAGATTGTTATTTCAGGCCTTGGCTTCTGTGAACATTACCAGTAAAGGCTTACATGCTCATGGAGCTACTGGAATTTCTAAAAAGCATAAAGACTTCTCAGCAAGCAGGCAGACCTTGCCAGTTTTTCTACAGTACCGTCCCACCCTCAAGTTCAGACCTGGTGGTCAAGCAGAGGAAGAACTGGGAACTTAATAAAGGAGACCAGATGAGGACAGAAACAGAACTCATATCTCACTATCATCCTCAATTTATGGCTTGTTGGGTCACAGTCCCTGTCCTGGCTAACAGTAGTAGTGATTTGGTTTCTGTTGATATAGAAGAAAGCATAATAAACTAATGATGGAGAGATGTGATGCCATGAGCATTGCTGTAGGACAGTGGGATCTTCTGCACCTCACTTGTCAGCCACCTACTCTGACTCAGAGACAGCACATAAAGGAGGACCTCAAAGGATGGGTTTCGGGTTTTTTTATTTGACTGAGGCCACCATTGTATATCTGACTCCTTTCCATCCTTGCTATTCTTCAGTGGTCCAACTGCTGCCACAAAACTGCAGGTTTGAAGCTGAGCTTCCACCTTGCAGAACTGTATATCTGGGTCAGAACTGGGCACACTACCACAATACACAGCAACTGGGATGCGGCATTTGATCACTAATCCTGGAACTGCCCTGCCTGCAGGGGTTCCTATATGGAAAACTGCACAAATCAAGTAGTGTTGGCACAACTTGAAAATATATCTAACCTATGAATTTTCTACATTCTGTCAAAATCATGGCCACGAAGTCTGAAAACTGGAGAAATGGGGGAGAATGGCTACGTGACAAAGTAGACATGAAGGAGCTATGCTGATTTAACTAAGGTTCTCATGGGAAAGGTGAAGATAACATGTCCTTGAATCCAGCTGTGTTACAATAACAAGATGCCACAGTTAGAAACAGCAGTAATTGCAGAGGGGACGGGATGAGCAAATGTAACTTTTACTTGCCAACCAATAAGATATTGCCTAGTGGATTGTATATAAGTGTGTGAAAACCCCAATAAATTGCAGCTTGCTTATCTGTCAATCATATTGATTGTCTGCATCTTCCCGCGCACGGCAGAGAAACACTACGGTTGGCATAGCAGGAGAAATATCTCCATCCCAGCAGCTGCTCTCCCCATGGTGGCAAAGGCACACACTCTCACTACACCTACTGCTGCAGCAGGAGCATCGTTTCACATATTTGATAACAAAGAGCTGTAACATCACACTGGACGTGCCCCCGAAATAACAGAAAAAAATGGGAGAGTACAATAGTTTGCTGCTTTTTAATTCAAATGTATCTGGATTTAAGGAGGGACACTGGTACTAGAGACTGTTGTGTGACCCCTATCTCTAGCACTTCCCAACAGTCTGCAAGGTTTTTTTTGTAGACAGGGGAGCTGTTGAGGTACAAAAGCATGAAAGGCAGAAAACTCTGCACCTTCAGCATCTGCACTTTCAGAAATCTGTTGCAGTGGAAGACTTCCATGCTACTGTGCACTAAGGCCAATGCCTGAAACAAAAATCTCAGAAAACAGTGCTTCAGTCTCATTAAAGGAGCCATGTTATCTAAACAAAGATCTAAACAAAGACATTTTGAGAAACAGCTCCTC
>VZTY01023670.1:57660-99107 GCA_013400935.1 Turnix velox | reverse complement strand
CATTTTATGATTCTATGGCTCTGCCTGCTGTGGGGGATGGAGGCATGGACTCCCTGCACATGCCAGCCTTTGTCCTGGTCTACATCAACAGGTCAAGAGAGGTGCTTCTGCCCCTCTTTGCTCTGATGAGACCCCACCTGGAGTTAATGTGACCAGCTCTGGAGCCCTCAGCACAAGATGGAACTATTGCAGCGGGTCCAGTGAAGGCATGAAGATGATGTGAGAGCTGTGTCCAGTTGGAGAGGAGTGACAAGTGGTTTCCCTCAGCAATCTGCACTGGAATCAGTGCTGTGTAGTATCTTCATCAGTAGCCCTGAGTACACCCTCAGCACGTTTGCTTATGACACCAAGCTGAATGGGGTAGTCAACACACCAGAGGGATGGGGTGTCATGCAAAGGGACCTGGACAGGCTGGATAGGTGGGCCTGTGCAAATCTCTAGGACTTCATCCTTACACTCACCCTTTATATATTTATAAACATGAATGAGGTCACCCCACAGTCTCCTCCAGGCTAAAGAGACCAAGCTCCCTCAGCCTTTTCTCAGAACGCTCCAATCCATTCATCATATTCATGGCTCCACGCAGGCTCTCTCCAGCAGTTCCTTGTCCTTCTTCAATTGAGACCCCACAACTGGACACAATATTCCAGATGTGGTCTTACCAGGGCAGAGTAGAGGGGGAAGAGAACCTGTCTCTACCTACTGACCTCACCCCTTCTAATGCATCCCAAGATCTTAGAATCATAGAATGGTTTGGTCTGGAAGGGACATTAAAAATCATCTAGTTCCAACACCCCTGCCATGGGCAGGGACACCTCCCACTAGATCAGGCTGCTCAGTGCCTCATCCAGCCTGGCCTTAAACAATTCCAGGGAGGGTGCATCCACAACATCTCTGGGCAACCTCTTCCAGTGTCTCTCCACGCTCACCATAAAGACTTTCTTTCTTATATCTAAGCTGAATCTCCCCTCTTCGAATTTACATCTATTATTCCTATTCCTGCCCTCACATACCCTAATAAAGGATGCCTCATAACTTCATGGCCACAAGGGCACATTGCTGGTTCGTGGTCATCCTGCTCTCCATTAGGACCACCAGGTCCCTTTCCCCTACACTGCTCTCTAACAGGTCAGGCCCTCAACTTATGAGGCATGAGACAGAGGGAAAAATAGCAAAGAGGTGCTAATCTGTTCTGTCCAGGGTAGGGAGCAGGGCATGCACATAAGCCTTATCTCTGCATATGCAGAAATGCATATTCAATGCACCATTTATTGCTGAAGACAGTTGTGTATGCATACAAAAGAACAAATTTAGATTTTACTAGCAACCTTCTTCCTGGCAAATTGCAAGCTCAGAGTGTTTTACTTGTGACGTAATACTTAATAATGATATGGTTTGTTCTGTATTAGAATCATAGAATGGTTTGGGTGGAAGGGACCTTAAATATCATTGAGTTCCAACCCCCCTGCCATAGGCAGGGACACTCCTCACTAGATCAGGTTGCTCAGTGCCTCATCCAGCCTGTCCTTAAACACCCCCAGGGTATAGCCATCCACCACCTCTCTGGGCAACCTGTTCCAGTGTCTCACCACCCTTGTGGGGAACGCTCAAGTCTTTCAATTTTTCCCCCCAGTTTGCCATGAGGCAGATTCCACATACCCCTGTTTTCCCCCATCTCCTGCCTCTGCCCCACACCAACCCTTTTCCAGCCCATTTTTCCCCCAATCCCACACACCTGGGCTCCACTAGAGATTCCTCCCCAGCTGTTCCCAACCAGCCCCCTCCACCCATTCTCCTATTTAACACCAGCTGGGAAGGGCAGCAGCCACCCTTTGTCCCCACCATGGGGCCTGAGGGATGCTCCTCTTGGTATCACTGCTGCAGGACACACCACTGGTGAGTTGCATTTTCCAAGGGGATGTGGTGGGAAGAGAAAGGCCAGGGGGCATGCTGGCCCCCCAGCCTGGTTAGGCAGGGGGAGGGGAGGGTGATGGTCTTGTGTTTCCATTTCTTTGCTTAATGCTCTGTGGGGTTCACTCACTTCAAGTTTTTGAATCTGAAAATTAGGAAATTAAAAGATTTTCTATTCAGTTCCTTCATTGTGACTCACTGGGTGCAAACTTGAGTTTTTGAGAAATTTCTAAGTAGCTAAATGTTTTTGTGTTAAATTTGAGCCAACAGCCCAATGTGGATGCTGCCCTACATGAGATTAAGTCTAGAAATACTCATGTTGTGTAGGTCCTCACTAAAGAGATGCAAAATTATTTGACACTGTAATCAAAGCATCTGCTCAAGAGGTTTTTTTCAGTCACATCTTATTTTTCAAAAAGAGAAAAAACCTAACAAACCTAAAATCAGAAATTAATTTTCATTTGATTTGCCTAATATTGCATTTAATGTTTTTTTTTTTCATTCAAAATATATACTTTGTGGTATTGAGTCCCATTTCACATTAATGGAAATTAAAACCTTATGTTCATGAGCTAAAAAAAAATCTTTAGGGATTTCTTAGCTTAATAAAAAATGAGTGAGATCTCTATCCTTCTGAAACTCTGCATAGGTACTAATTACATTAAGCAGTTAATGAATTTTCATAGTTGTGTCACGTAGAAGACCTTTCATGCAGCGCATCTCTTGTGTAGGAACTGGTTGTGTTACAGGCTTTGATCCTGATCTGAGTCAAAAAATATCCTCAGCAAAGCCAGTAGGCTTTGAGGACATGAAGCTTGGGAATGGCAGGAAGCCTTTCCCAGCATGGTCATACCTGAAGCAGTCAAGAACAGCAAGGAGTGCTCCAGTTAGAAGCAGATGGCAGCAGGATGAGGTACAGGGAGGGTGGAGATACTCTCTTCACAAGGATGCACAGCACTGGATGAAAGGCAACAGGTTTCCTGTGATGTTTGTCCCTAGCGGACACACCATCAGCTCCAAAAGCAATACTTGGTGGGTGAAAGAAACGGGTTTCCCAGCAGAATGAGATCAGCTAATTGTTCTTCTTCTGGCCCTAAATACTCCCCCAGGAAAATTAATACAATAAAGACTGTAAAACCAGGAATTGATTTTCATATAGATTTTCTCACTTCAGATCACCTCAGTAAGAGGAAACTGATGTACAGAAACTCCATGTTGCTTGTTGCCTTCCAGGAAGCATGCAAAGTTTTGGTAGGCTGCAGTAGGCAGCTTGGTGTGACTTTGCAGAGCTTTTTTAAACCTTTCAAATTTGGATAAAGCTAGAAAAAAGTTAAGAATTATGGTCAGTGAACCGGCACGCAGGGTTATAAGCAGATTTATGACACAGTGTTTTTTTTTCCTAGACCATATGATATTTGTAGGCTTTGCCATTTAATTTTAACTATTGGGTAGAGATAGAGACATAGTCCATTTCAACAGAGTATTAAGAAGACATGCAAGGTTTCACAGGGCAAGTGGTGAGAAAATTGCAAATCTGAGAAAGCGGGAGACATATGCTCTCATGAGAACACAATAATTAGAGCTTATAGGAATGCTTAAAGATTTGATGGCACTAATGAAGCAGTAAGAACAATGAAAACAACTTGATCAAGGTATTTGTTAATATGAAATTTTATTAAAATAGTTCAGAAATATCTGAGTTTTTGCCAGAAGAAATCCTTCTAAAACTGTCTTCCTTAACTGAGAAGAACCATAGAATCATAGAATGGTTTGGGTTGGAAGGGACCTTAAAGATCATCTAGTCCCAATCCCCCTGCCATAGCCAGGGAGAGCATTATAACTTAGAAGAGGTGTAAAAGTAAGAGTGATAATGAAATTCAATTAATAATTTAACTAGGTTCAGAAGAGTGGTTTTGTGAAGCTTGAGCAATTCAGAAGAAAGCCAGAAATTATGTGCAACATTTGTTATTTATAATGGTTATTGCTATTTGATCACTCTTCTGCAGCAGATTTCCCCTTGGAAACACCCTCATGCTGCCTCCGGGTTGGTTATAAACCCAGAGTAAGTACTTTTTAGATATCTGGAAGCCTGTGCAAGGTGAGTAAAGAATGGACAGTTTGCTTCTGGCTTTCTTTTTGGACAGCAGGGCCCTAGGGACAGAAACCACCATTTCCCAGCCTTTTTGCAATTTGCAGGGCCAAACTGAAAAAGGAGACCCTACACCCTCTCTGGGCAGCTTGTGCCACTGTTCTCTCACCCTAAGTGTTTTCACATATTCTGTGGAACCTCCTGCGTTCCAGTTTTCTCCACACTTCTGGGCTGTATTCAAGGGTCATCTCCTCCAAGCCCTTGAGCTGTGCATCCCAAGGAAGAAGACGGGCAAGAATGCCAGGAGGCCTCTGTGGACTAGCAAGGAGGTTCAGGACCTGATTAGATGGAAAAAGAATGTATCAGGAGTGGAAGCATGAGAAGGATAACTGGGAGGAGTACAAAGGGGGTGTCTGAGTAGCCACAGATCAGGCTAGGAAAGCTAAAGCAGAGGTAGAATTTAAGCTGGCCAGGGACATAGAGGGGAATGAGAAGAACCAAATCCTGGGTTGCATCAAGAGAAGTGTAACCAGCAGGTCAAAAGGAGTGATTTTGCCCCTCTACTAAGCTCTGGTGAGGCCATAGCTGGATTATTATGTCTAGTTCTGTAGCCCTCAAAGTAAGAAGGACATTGAGCTGTTGGAGCAGGCCCAGAGGAGGGCTATGAAGATTATCAAAGGGCTGGCGCATCTGCCTTCAGAGGACAGGCTGAAGGAGTTGGGATTGTTCAGCTTGGTGAAGAGAAGGCTCATGGGAGACCTCATAGTAAGTTATCAATACCTGAAGGGGGCCTACAGAAAGGCAGGAATAGGACTTTTTAATAAGATGTGTTGAAGTACTNTGGGAGACCTCATAGTAAGTTATCAATACCTGAAGGGGGCCTACAGAAAGGCAGGAATAGGACTTTTTAATAAGATATGTGTTGAAGTACTAAAAATGGGAGTGTAAGTTGGAAGAGGGGAGATCCAGGCTAGATATAAGAAGGAAGTTCTTTATGGTGAGGTTAGTAAAACACTGGAACAGAGATTGCCTAGAGATGTGGATGCCTCCTCTCTGGATGTTTAAGGCCAGGCTGGATGAGGCACTGAGCAACCTGATCTTGTGGGAGGTGTCCCTGCCTATGGGAGTGTAATTGGATCTTGATGGTCTTTAAGGTCCCTTCCAACCCAAACCATTCTATGATTCTAGAATTGGAGGATTTCAAAGCACATAGTGCTTGCCCTTTTTGTGGACGCAATGTGTTTCTTTGCCTTCACTCTCCAGTGATTGCTTTCTTTACACCACTTGGAATTGCAAAGCAAGCAATCTTAGTGGTGCGCTGAACCAAAAATCAATGTGCTGTTGTTTGGTTGTGGACCACAAAATTAACATGTATTGTTTTACCACAAGCTGCTTTTCAGGCCTCTTCACCACCATCCCTCATTAACCAGTGGAACTGCCAGGTCTGTCTCACTGCTAGAGGGAGGCACTCTTTTGCATGAAGTTTAAGAATCAATGTCACAGCACTTTCTCTGGGATAAAATCCTCACACCCTTTGAAACTGTTCTACTGCTTATGCTCATGTTAATTCATTGCACTGCATGTAAAAGCATTTGTATGCAGGAAGAGAGGGCAAAACAGGAGCATAAATGCTTAAACTGTCGTCTCAAATCATTAATGTATCCCCTAAGTGATCCATATCACAGCATAATTCCAGGGGAAAGCTTACCAGAGTGAACTTTGACACCACATCTGGAATATTGAGTCCAGTTCTGGGGCACTCGGTTCTAGAAGGACAGGGAACTGTTGGAGAGAGTCCAGTGCAGAGACACGGAGGCGATGAAGGGGTTGGAGCATCTCCCTTCTGAGGAAAGGCTGACGAGGCTGGGTCTCTTTAGCTTGGATAAGGCAAGAGGAGACTTTTTATGAATATGGAAAGGGTGAGTGTCAGAAGGATGGAGCCAGGCTCTTGTCAATGACATCTCATGATAGGACAAGGGCAATGGGTGCAAGCTGAATGAAACACACAAGGTTCCACAGAAATATGAGAAAAAGCTTTGCTGGGGTGAAGTTGAGAGAAGAGTGGCACAGGCTGCCCAGAAAGGGTGTGAGGTCTCCTTCTCTGAAGACATTGAAAGCCCACCTGGACACCTTGCTGTGTGACCTGATCTGGATGTTCCTGCTCTGGCAGGGGAATGGGACTAGATGTTTTCTCCAGGTAGGTCCCTTTCAGTCCCTGACGTTCTATGATTCTATGGTTACTGGTTTTGTGATCATCAGTGCACCTGACAAAATGAAC
The DNA here is from genome assembly GCA_013400935.1 of Turnix velox. Lineage (NCBI taxonomy): Eukaryota > Metazoa > Chordata > Aves > Charadriiformes > Turnicidae > Turnix > Turnix velox. The sequence goes on along the minus strand of VZTY01023670.1, from coordinate 92,829 downwards.
AACAGGCAGGATAGTCCCCTTTCTTTACCTTTCTCCTCATCTCCAGCCCTCCCAGGGGATGGGAGTCTGGATATTAGGGTATTGGGGGTTTTTGAACAAATCAGTTACTAATATTTAAATTTTATACTAATTCTGTATCAATCACCCTACTTTATTCCTTTGGATAATCTGTCATTTCTAAGGGAATGTCAGGAGCATGATCAGTGATTGCGCTGAACCTGGCTTATGCAAAACCAAACATTTTTTTCCCTGCAGTGCTGTTTCTCTAAAGGATTCTTCACATAAATCCAAAAAGCTGATAATAAGCAGTCAATTAGCCATAGGTCACTGTTTGGGCTTCTAGAAGTTAAATTGTTTTGGAAGTAAAATATGGAGGATTTTCTCTTTAAATTTTTATTTTTTATGTAGCAGAATGCTTTTTTAGCTACTGAAAACTGAAATGTAAATAATTATTTGAATATGTCAACTCACTGCATTATACAATCTGGCTGTTTGGAACAGTATTTCTTAAAACGTTATTTCTGTTAATGATTTCTGTATCAAGATTCTTATTAATATTGTTTATACTCGGGGAACTATGTGCTCTTGTCATTCCAACTATCATTCTTGCCACATCTCTAGGACAATCGGGTAGCTTCTCAAGGAATGTTTTTTAGTAGGGTTTTTTTGTTTGTTCTTCACACAATCCATTTTTTTAACTTATATTGCCTAACAGTGTAGAAAAAACATAGCAAAACAAACTGGGCATTTTGTTACCTCTGCTACTACTTTAAAGGCTTTTTGTTCTTTGTCAACACTTCACAACGATAGGACAAGGGGCAGTGGGTGCAAGTTGAGACACAGGAGGTTCCACAGAAATATAAAACAAAACTTGTCAGGGTGTGGGTGAGAGAACAGTGGCACAGGCTGCCCAGAGAGGGTGTGGGGTCTCTTTCTCTGGAGGCATCCAAACCCCACTTGGATGTCTTCCTGTGTGACCTGATCTGGGTGTTCTCCCTCTGTGGGGGAGATGGGACTAGATGATCTCTCCAGGTCCCTTCCAGTCCCTGACATTCTATGATTCTGTGATCATTTTCTTGTTACTCTGATCACCACTGTGGACAAGCATGGTGATACTTGAAAGTATTTCCAGGTACTAGTGGAGAAATATTCATTTTGTGTTGTATAAGAAAGCTCTCTTTGTTGTCCCCTTGCACTGCAGAGCAAGGCACCAAAAAATTCTGCTCATAGAACTGGAATGTGCTGTAGGAAAGAAGTCACCTTGTGATTTAAATTGGGCTGGTGATCAAAGCATCTACTCCAGTACAGGAATGGCAACTACCAGGTTCACATGATCAACTCTTTGTGCCATAGTTAACCTTTTTCTAAACCATACTATGTTCCTTTCTGGCAACAAGGATCCCATGACTACAAAAGACTGGAAAATACCAGAGGAGTGCAGAAACAGTGTGGGAGAGAGTCAGTGGGCAAAGACATAGAATCCAGTTTCCCTTCCAGAAATTATGTGATAAAGAAAATTAGCCAGACATCTTAGATCACAGAATTGTAAGATCACAGAATATCAGGCACTGGAAGGGATCTGGAGAGATCGAGTCCAATTCCCCTGCCAGAGCAGGAACACCCAGATCAGGTCACACAGGGATGCATCAGATGGGTTTTGAATGTCTCTAGAGAAGAAGACCCCAATCCCTCTGGGCAGCCTGTTCTACTGTTCTGTCACCCTCACCCTGACAAAGTTTTTTCCCCTATTTCTGTGGAACCTCCTGTGTTCTAGCTTGCACCCATTGCCCTAAGTCCTATCATTGGAGGTCATAGTGGTACTGCTATTTTCTCAAAGGTGCCTATTAAATTAGATGTTTTAGATTGGGGGGGGGGGAAGAAAGAGGATAAAAACGCCTTTCAGGCTAAGTTTAGAAATACTAATGAAATGTTAACATCCAGGAGAGTGGTGTTGCCCAGCTCAACATCAAGGAGGAAACAGGATGGTTTCAGTTTGGCTTTTTTCTTGTGATGAGCCAGTTTCAAATCCTGCTCCAAACCCCTGGCTGCTCTAGCCCAGCCTAACAAAAGCCTTGGCTTCAGCAGAGCACCACTGCCACAGACATGCCCTCAGCATCCTCTCCAGCCAACAGAAGATACTGCTGTCAGCCACACAGCTGTGGATACCAACTCCTATGCTATGATAACTCTTTTCAGTGCAGGCGTCTGCCTGATGAAAGGAGAGGAGGATAGATTTTTATGAACAACACCTCTTCTGTTGCTTGCTTGCTCGTTGAAATCAGTGAGTGAAGCACTGGGAGCTGCCGAGGAGAGATTACACTTATCACAGGTGCACAAGAAGAGGGCTGTGAGGAGAAGATACTGGAAAAGACTCCTGGGGACAAGGTCATAAAGGAGACTTGCATTTGCTATCATTAAGTCTCCCTGTGTGCTTTCAGGCAACTCAGGTTTTTCTGTTTAGAGGCACACTGGTTGTAAGAGTAAGGGGAGAAGAGAGAGTTAGAAATATGAAGATTTTTGTGATTGCTTTCTGTTAAGTAGTTAGTATTGATATATTTTTGTTTCCAAGGCCTCAGGGACAGCAGAGCTTTAGGAAATTAGTGGATTTCAGTTGCCTGCTTGCTTTACAGTTATAATTGAGAATTGCTTTTTTGAAAAGGGTGGGGAAAAAAAAGGTGCTAAATGTGCCTTGGGAGAGGTGATGGAAAATATTATGACACTAGTCAACATGATTGCAAACACCGTAAGGCTGAAATGTGCTCAGCTGACCCAGCTAAGCATGAATAATACATCGCTTCATTTGACTACAATATTGCTGGTCAAATTCCAAACATAACAAGGTGATTTCAATAACCAAGTTGTTGTGGAATCAGATACTAACACTTTAGATGTTACAACAAAAATGTATTAGAATACTGAGTTTCTGAAGAAAGAGTATTGTGTTTCAAAGCAGTCTTCCTTACAGGGCAAATGCCTTCCCTAATAAAAAGATGTCACAGACTGGAGTCTTCTAATATCAGAAGAAGAGGAGTTGTCTTCAAATAAAAACATCTGAGGTTATTTAAAAGCAACAAATTCTACTAGAAGGAGAGGGGGAGACCTTCATTTCACCAACAAATTACAATTAGAAAGTGATCACGTGGTTTATATTGACTCCTACTACTACAACTATCCCTGTAAAGATACTTGTCTTGAACAGCAAATCTAATAGAAATAAAGGATGTTTACCAAATACAAACAAGTTGATTCTACGTTGAAGTGCCTTCAAGCCAAATTATAGGCTTGTACCTTTCTGGAATACTGAGTCCAGTTCTGGGGCCCTCAGCTCAAGAAGGACAGGGAACTGCTGGAGAGAGTCCAGGACAGAGCCACAGAGAAGGTGAAGGGATTGGAGCATCTCCCTTCTGAGGAATGGCTGAAGGAGCTGGGTCTCCTTAGCTTGGAGGAGACTGAGGGGTGGCCTCATTCATGTCTGTAAACATGTAAACAGTGAGTGTCAGGATTATGGAGCCAGGCTCTTCTCAGTGACATCCAGTGATAGGACAAAGGGCAATGGGTGTAAACTGGAACACAGGAGGTTCCACAGAAATATGAGAAAGAATTTTGTCAGGGTGAGAGAAGAGTGGCACGGGGCTGCCCTGAGAGGGTGTGGGGTCTACTTCTCTGGAGACCTTCACACCCCACCTGGATGTGTCCCTATATGACCTGATCTGGGTGTTCCTGCTCTGGCAGGGGCATGGGACTAGATGATCTCCCTGGTTCCTTTCCACTCCCTGACATTCCAGGATTCTCTCTGCATCCTCCCTCTCATAATGGGAGAGCTGGAAAAGAAATATGCTGGAAAGGCTTGCTGGATCTTGCATTAAAAGATGGAGAGGCTGAACTGGCTTTTGTTTTGTGTATGTATCAGAATCCTGGGCAAAGGCAAACAAATACAGCTACAGAATAATGTCCTCTGGAAATGTTCTGCTTGTGCATGTGTTCTGTTTTTTCCTCAAAAGTGTGTGTGGCTCTTTAGTATGAGGCACTCAGAACATCCATTATTTTTCCTAACAGGTGTTAATTGCCTTCAGTAGATACTCTGTTCTGTTCTTTTGCCGAATGGTATGTACCCAATCTGTAGTCAGACAAGACCACATTAGGAGAATTCAGGCTATTTGAGGTCAAAGTGAGTTAACAGAACCTGAAGTTCATTTACTCCTGAAACGTGGATTCAGAGGTGGGACTCTGAGATGGGTTCTGTTTGTCTATGCCAAATACTTTACATCTAAATCACAGATTAAAACACATATGCATGAAAATAGACAGTTGAGCAAATATGTCTCCAAAGGTGTTGCCAAATAAAAGCCCAAGCTATTCAGACCTACAATAAGCAGAACTACCTTTTTTGTCATTGTCAAAGGGGTCACGTGAACACATTTAAATGCAAATTTAAATTTATCAATGTAATGGATTTTTTGAGGTAATTCCTGCCATGAAGTAAAACAGCCCTGTTTTATAAAAACGATAGCACAACCTTGGGTTCTTTAAAACTTTGTTGTGAAAAATGTGCTTTGGAGCTCTGAGCAACAGCAATCAAATACAACTCTAGAATCATAGAATGGTTTGGGTTGGAAGGGACCTTAAAGATCATCTAGTTCCAACCCCCATGCCATGGACAGCGACACCTCCCACTAGACCTGGTTGCTCAGTGCCTCATGCAGCCTGGAACAGCTATGGAACAGATCCTCTAGAAACATATTGTTCCTGCAAATGTGTTCTATTTTTTTTTTTCACCAAAAATGTATGTGACTCTTCAGCTTGTGTGAAGAATGCAAAACAGCCCTGTTTTCATAATAGATGCTAATTGCCTTGAATAGATATGCAGTTCTTTCCTTCTGCCCTGTGGTAGGAATTCAGGATAACAGGCTTATTCTTCCAGTTCTCTAGTGTAGACTTTCCAGACTGCTGTTAAGAATACTACTTTACTGAGCAGGAATAGATTACATTACAGATTTATGAAGTTGATCCTAGTAAATATCAACAAAGACATTTCTTTCATTTGGTGTCTAAAAGTCATTTGTTGCCTTAAAGAATGTCATAAATGTCACCTGTCATTGATTTTTTCAGGCTTCCTGAGGCTCTGGAGGAACCAGATCTCATGCAGGATGTCTCTCCTCACAGCAGGAGTGGGGGAGGACTAGATGGCCTTTGGATGTCCCTTCCAACTGAACACATTCCCTGATTTCAGGTGCAATTTTTTCTCAGTGATATTCTTAGTTCCCAGTATTTTTTCCATGGAAGATTTTACATTATCTTTGCCAATTGTTTCTTTTCTTTTTTTTCTTTTTTTTTTTAATATTGGTAAAATCCGGTTGGTGTGAATGACAAAATTTCTGTTCAACAAGCCACTATTTACCTGACTGGCTGTTGCAGAAAAAGAAGTAGTGGCAGAGTAACTTGTGTAGCTGGTTTAAAGAGGGACAAAGAAGAGGTGCCTTGTGGGTGGTTCCTTCATATTTGGAACCTTAAAATACTTCCCCCTGACAAAAAGTATAGAGTCTTGCATCTGAGTAGGAACAACTCCATGTATTAGTATAAGCTGGGGACTGACCTGTTAGAGAGCAGTGTAGGATAAAGAGACCCAGGGGTCCCAGTGGACAGCAGGATGACTACGAGCCAGCAAATGTGCCCTTGTAGCCAAGAAGGCCAATGGCATCCTGGGGTGTATTAGAAGGGTTGTAGTCAGTAGGTGGAGAGAGGTTCTCCTCCCCCTCTATTCTACTCTGGTGAGACCACATCTGGAGTGTTGTGTCCAGTTCTGGGGCCTCAGTTGAAGAAGGACAGGGAACTGGAGAGAGTCCAGCATGGAGCCAAGAAGGGTGAAGGGGTCATCTCCCTTCTGAGGAAAGTCTGAGGGAGCTGGGTCTATTTATCTTGAAGAGGAGACTGAGGGGTGACCTCATTCATGTCTGTAAATATGGAAAGGTTGACTGTCAGGAGGATAGAGCCAGGTTCTTCTCAGTGACATCTAATGATACGACAAGGTGCAATGGGTGCAAGCTAGAACACAGGAGCTTCCACAGAAATATTGGAAAGAACCTTTGTCAGGGTGAGGGTGAGAGAACAGTGGCACAGGCTGCCCAGAGATGGTGTGGGGTCTCTTCTCCAGAGACAAACCCGACCTGGATGTCTTCCTGTGTGACCTGATCTGGGTGTTCCCGTTCCAGCAGGAGGATGGGACTAGCTGGACTCTCCAAGACCCTTCCAATCCACGCATTCTGTGGCTCTATGAGAAGTGACGTCCTTGCCTGGTTAATATCACAAGAAATTTTTTCACTATGCCCTTATTTTTTTTTTCCCTACATTCCTGCATTTCCAGTTCCTTAGTCGTGCACACACACTCTCACAAATACCACATCTAATGGAACAGCAACTGGCTGAAAGGCTCTGCTAAGAAGGTTTTGTTGCTAAACAGCTGCTCTCCTCCTTTAGCATTATTCATGAGCTTGGCAACTCCTTCCCCTTCTGACAGGGAATCTGTTGTGCATATGAAAGAGGTGTGGCACTCCTCTCTGTTTTTGAACTCATGAATAAGAGAAAAATATGGTGTTTATTAAACACTAGCTATCATTATTGCCTTCCTTCTTTACAAAGTTTCCTCTTAATAAGACTGGAAGGAAAACAGAAAATAATCTTGCTAAGTGATAGATGTATTTATGAACTGTAAACTGTATTACATCAAACAAATATGGCACCAAATTACTCTTGCAATTAGGGGAATTTTTTAGTAAAACAGAAAATTAAGCACGTTTCAGTCCTTCTGGATATTCTGAGGTAAATCAGGCATTGGAGCTGCATTCATGAGTTTCATATAGATTTGCATATATACATCATTAAATTAGAGAAGCTATGATGATGCTGTCTTGATAAAATAGTGAAATGCTTTCTAAAAAAATCTGCTACTTTTCAACATTCTGTGTGTCTGAAATTTTGAACACTGTAGCAACAATAAGCACATTCCTTGGATTCCTGCTTGCAAAAGTCATCTCTGCTCCTAGGAAGCTCCTTGGACATCTATTGTGCCTGGCAAACAAGTCAGATTTTTTTAAATAAAATGAGAAAAATTACACAAGAAGTGGTTTCCATCATCAAAAAAATGTAATATATATAATTTACTAGTAAAAATACATGTAAGGAGTTTCCAAATTGATAAATGTGATTTGACACAGTCCAGAAGTGACATAATTAATATTTTATAGAAATGTCTGTATTTTGAGACACATTAATTACCCTTTCAGAAAAGTCAACTCATTGAAATTGCTCATTACCTTAAAAAAGAGCATTTACTTGCACTTCTCAATACCTGAAGTGGGCTACAGAAAGGCAGGGGTAGGACTTTTTAATAGGATATGTGATGGAAAGACTAGGAATAACGAATGTAAATTGGAAGAGGGGAGATTCAGGCTGGAGATAAATAAGAAATTCTTTCTGGTGAGGGTGGTAAGACACTGGAATAAGTTACCCAGAGAGGTTGTGGATGCCCCCTCAATCCCTGGAGGTGTTTAAGGCCAGGCTGGATGAGACACTGACAAACATGTTCTAGTGGGAGATGTTCCTGCCCATGTCAGCGGGTTTGGAACTAGATGATCTTGATGGTCCCTTCCAACTCAAACTGTTCTATGATTCTCCAAATGCATTGTTTTAGCTTTGCCTGAAAAATGAATGTAACAATTCATTTATATTTTTAACTAAATGCATTAAACTGTATTTAAGTCCTACAGGAGTGGTCATTTTTGCTGAGAAACACCCCACAGAAATCCATCCATGTCCTAGACTTCTCTGGGCTTCACTGAGTCTCCTCTTCAGCTAGTGGGATGTTTGCCAATAACTCCACTAGGCGCCAAATTTTTATCCTCATGCACATATATGATTCTTTGATACAGCAAGATGTAAACAGTGAGTAGCAAATCATCCCCAGCAGAGCTGGGCCAAACCAGTGTCAAGAGTAAAAGAAGTCTTAACCAGCTACTTTCATGGTTTCCCCACCTCACATTGGGATGTGCAACTCCTTGAAGCCAGACAATGGAAAGCATTCAACCTTCAGTCAGCTATCTGCCAAAAAAACCCATTCCCCCTCAAGAGAGGTCACCAGATTCTCTGGCAGCTTTATATGTCATGTGAATTGCTGATATATGCCTCAGGCTTTCAAAATTTCTTTCAGAAGGACTCTGCAGGAGTTATAGTTGCTGGTCATGGTACAGGTGCATGTGTTACTTTTGCTGTTAAATTGCTGTGTGGAATCACTAAATTGCTTAAGATAGATTGAAAAAAAAAATAGCAATTCTTGTGTAATACAGGACACAAACATATCCAGAAAAGTCCAATCAACCTTCTGTCATTTCCCTCGTATTCCCTTAGGAGTAGGGAATCCTGGCCCCTGCTTTCAGTGCTGTAAAGTGTTCTGCCTCATTTCTTTTTCTCTAGCTTATGTAGGATGAGTAGAAATACCAGCATTTCAGCATCCTCCCCTTGAACTAGTGTCAGAGCTGTGGTGTCAGGTTCTTCCTTCCTCTCTTAGTAGTCATGTGAGTCCTTCCTTCCTTTCTGCCTGGTGGCAACAGCTACAGTGCAAAAAGCTGATGGAGACACTTGTGGTTTGGATTTTCCTATGGAAGTAAAGAAGTTTGAATACTCTCCATCTGAAGGGAAAGGTTGAAGCTGACATTGAATGTATAGACTTCTCTCTTTCTTTAGTTGACTTTCCACCGTGAACTTAGAGGTGGACTTGAATGTCCTCTAAGGTGTCTTCCCTGACTTCATTTGGCATCTTTACATCACTCTCCATTCACCAGCTAGTGCACTGGTTAGCAAGTCTGCATGTATTGCTCAGGGGAGTCTGAGCATCTCGTCTGGTTGAGGATCCCATTCTACAACACAACAAGTTGTAGCACCTAATTTATAGGTACACTTGCCTTTTTCCTATAACTAGTTGTTTTTACAGCTCTGCTTTTCAGCTCAGATCCACGTACAAATGGCAGAAGAATCTCTCAAGTTATTGCTAGGCATCATTAATTTCAAATCTGTTAAAAAAAAAAAAAACCAGAAAAATGCAGAGTAGTGCTCTTGTTATCATTATTTGTCTTTAAGGTAATAAGTCTGAACATCTCTGTGTTGGTAATGCCTTTTAGCAAAGTTTGACACTCAACGTTGGTAAAGTTAAGCCCATATTTCAGCTTCTGCCTGTGTAATGGATGAGAGGAAATGACATTAAGAGAAATAACATCCATCATTATTTTTCCATGCTTTTTCTTTTTCTGACATGCACTTCAGTTTCAGGTAGGCACTTAATGACTAAATAGGTACATACTGACTTCACTGAGATATGCCATGTATAACAGAATTATTATCATTTCCATTTGCACATTAAGTCAAATGCAAGAAATGCATAGCAACCTCTAAAATACAACAAGTTGTACTTTCTGATGCATTTTCTAAAGAGGAAGTTGCCTTATTTAATTTCATTTTGTTATCTGTAAACTACAGATTGATTGTGTTGTGAATGTCTTTAACAATACTGACCCAACCATCTGAACAAATTAAAAATAGCATTTAATTTGCTTTAAAATAATACAGTAAGTTTACAAAGAAACTGAGGACAGAGCCTTCTGTAAGATGTGTCATGATAGGGAAAGAGGTAATGGTTTTTATTTAAAATAGCATGGATTTAGAGGAAGGAACTTTTTATCATGATGATGGTGAAACACTGGAGCAGGTTGCCCAGAGAGGTGGTAGTTGCTCCATCCATGGAAACATTCAACATCAAGTTGGAGGATGCTCTGAGCAACCTGATCTAGTTGAAGATCACAGAATCACAAAATATCAGGGATTGGAAGGGACCTGGAGAGATCATCTGGTCCAATCCCCCTGCTGGAGCAGGAACACCCAGATCAGATCACACAGGAAGGGGTCCAGGTTTGAATGCCTCCACAGAGGAAGACCCCACACCCCTTCTGGACAGCCTGTGCCACTGTTCTCTCACCCTGACATAATTTTATCTTCTATTTCTCTGGAACCTCCTGTGTTCCAGCTTGCACCCATTGCCCCAGGTGCTATCATTGGATGTCACTGACAAGAGCCTGGCTCCATCCTCCTGACACTCACCCTTTACATATTTACAGATATGAATGAGGTCACCCCTCAGTTTCCTCCAAGCTAAATAGACCCAGCTCCCTCAGCCTTTTCTCAGAAGGGAGATGGTCTAATCCCTTCATAATCACTGACTCTCTGTGCTGGACTCTCTTCAGCAGTTCCCTGTCCTTCTTCAACTGAGGGACCCAGAACTGAACACGATACTTCAGATGTCCCTGCTCACTGCAGGAGAGATTGGACTAGGTGGTTTTTAAATGTCCCTTCCAAGTCAGAATATTTTACAATTCTATAAATTGATAAGTACATATCCTCATGAGTTTATAGGAAAATTAATTCCATTGCAAAAAGGTTTACCATTTTTAAGTGTTCTTTCTGGTTTGGGATGAGATTTTGAATTTTTTTTTTCTCTGAGTTGTTACTGCTTTTCATTTGCTTTTTAAGTTGAACTGAAAATATTCTGAAAATCTGAAAACAAGTTGCTCTACTGCAGTGTTCATAAACCTTAGAAAAATCATATGCTTAATATAATATTGATATTTCTGAGCAAGTCAATAAGAAAATCACTACCAATTGTTTTCATTCCCAAAGTTAAAGGATTCAACAGTAACTTGAGAAGCTAAGTCAGTAATATTTCAGTTTATCTAGCATTTAAATAAATGTAATTTATCAAATGATTGTTATGTGTTGTCTTGTGTCAGATAAGGTTTCTCCTTGGTGCTTAGCAGTTTCCAAAAATACTGTAGTCATTCCTAGTCCTTCTAAGAAAAATACTATTCTTAAACATAGAAAACAACATATATTTTTAAAGTGTATTTTTAAGAATTATTTAAGTATGTAAATCCATGGAGTTTTTTGAAGCATGATGTCCTTAAGGTATTTTAATAACATACATACTGTTCTTGCAGCCTTTTTCATTTTAATATAAATATCAGCAGTTTAATTCAGTTCAGACTATAAGTTTATTTTTATGCTGCAATCTAGTTGAGCTTTTTCTCTCCATTTCCTCCCATTCAGATTCCTCAACTGTTTGTATTACAGATAGAGACCTCCCTTGATATGGAGACTCAATTTTACATTTATTTCTTTGAAAACTTAAGCTCTTTAACTTTCTTTTCTGTTTTCTAATTGAAGTCGCAGAATCATAGAATGTCAGGGAGTGGAAGGAACCTGAAGAGATCATATCCCCCTGCCAGAGGAAAATAACCCAGTTCAGGTCACACAGGAAGGCATCCAGGTGGGGTTTGAATGTCTCCAGAGAAGGAGACTCCACACCCTCTCTGGGCAGCCTGGGACACTGTCCTATCATCATCACCCTGACAAAGTTTTTTCTTATATTTCTGTGGAACCTCCTGTGTCCCAGCTTGCACCCATTGTCCCCTGTCCTATCACTGGAGGTCACTGAGAAGAGCCTGGTTTCATCCTCCTGCCGCTCACCCTTTACATATTTATAGACATTACTGAGATCAGTTCCTCCAATACACATTTTCTGAGGCTGAAGAATGAAGTCCAGGCATGGCACTAAAAGGAATAAACCCACAAACTAGATGCAGCCTATCTGGGAAGTGCTGCAAAAATTCACCAGCACTTCCCCAGCATTCAAAAGGGTTCCTAATTGTGATGAGTAAGCCATTCTGATATGTGGCAGAAGTAATGTTCAAAATTACTTAAGAGTATTCATTTACAGGAGTATTTCCCATTGCTGAAATAGTCACCATAGGGATTTTAAAGTGAGGTAGTTCAGCTGCTCAAAATCTCTTGCTTCTCCCCAAAATTAAGATTCTGGGATAAGTCAATGTCACTTGACATGTGCTTTGAAAATAGCAAGGATTTTTTTTTTTGTGGTGAATTTTGGAAATAAATGGAAGGGCCAGGTGGCAGAGTCCTGAAGAACTGCTGGACTGTGAAGATTTTCCTCAGTCCCTCCACATAGGTTGAGGGGCTCATGACTTTTTCCTGCTCTCACCCTTTAATGCGTCATTCTAGTCAGCAAAAAGTGCAGAACTGTTACCAGGGAAAGTAAGCAAGTCAGCACCAAGTGAAGTCATGTGAAGGAACTTGTTATTCCTGTCAGTGAAAATTAAATTCCTGAAAATTAAACTGTAGTTTTATTCTTCACAACTTAGACCAAAAGCCTCTGATTGTCAAATACAGGGTTTAGGACCAACACTATTCGTATTCCCAAAGAGATCTGTGTATTACAGGGGAAGAATGACTTAATGCTACATTTTAAGTCAAAGACAGGGTTTAGGAGCAGCACTGTTAACAGATCCCTAGAGAGATCCATGTATTATCAAATACAGGGTTTAGGACCATCCCTGTTACCAGATTCCTAGAGAGATACATATATTTTGGAGGAGGAATGACTTCATGCTACATTTTAAGTCAAACACAGGGTTTAGGACCAGCACTGTTACCAGATCCCTAGAGAGATCCATATATTTTGGAAGAGGAATGACTTCATGCTACATTTTAAGTCAAGTACAGGGTTTAGGACCAGCACCGTTGCTAGATCCCTAGAGAGATCCATATATTATGGAGGAGGAATGGCTTAATGCTACATTTTAAGTCAAATACAGGGTTTAGGACTAGAACTGTTACCAGATTCCTAGAGAGATCCATATATTACAGAGGATAAATTATTTAATGCTACATTTTAAGTATGTTGACAGAACTATCAGCTTACAAGTGACCACACAGGAACATCACTCTCATAACATTTAGCCAGTTCTGGCAAAATTCTCACTTCATTTTTAAAAATTAGACAGTCCTGTGGGTGAGAAAGTAAAGCTATGTTCCAAAGTTTCTCCAAATAAATTTTAAAGATTTTTTTTTCTTTTTCCCTGGGAGTATTTCTTTTAAAATGCTAATAAATCAGGTTTCTAATGGGATTGCTTAACACCTCCAAGGATCTGTGCTGAAAAAAGAAAACCTACTTTTTGGAAAGAATTAACATATCAGGAAAGGAAGTTCCATTTTCAGAAATTACACAAACCTGTAGAACCACATTCTGATACCATCACTTCTAGCAGTTTTTACCCACCATTTGACATTGACATAGTTCTCACCACTTTGTTTTCAAAAATAGAAATAGTGAATGTCTCAAAAAAGAAAAAAAAAAAAAGAAAGAGGAAAATCTGGCTCAAGCAATACCTGCTGCAAAGCACACTAACAGGAAAGAGCAAAACACTTCACCTCAAACCTATTTGAACTCTAAGTAGGACACTGTCTATATTTGTCTCATAAAAACGTGGTTAGCCAAGGAAATTACTATCTCCACCTGATAATCAGCAAGGTAAATAGCAAGAAACATTTTCTACTCTCTCTGGATTCCTAGAAGAATGTGCATGTTCCTTCTGCATGAGGACTTTGCAGCCATGATGCAGAAATGTGACCTTTTTTGCTTCTACTTGTGCTTTTTCTCCAAGAACTCTGAAAACCCACAGGCACTACAAAGTGCTCCATGGCTGCTCTGGAGAGCACTTCACCCAGAGTGCAGGAAGCTCTGGATTTTTAAATTCAAGGAGCTTTTTTCTTGCAGCCTCCATTTCCTGGCAGCAGGGCTGTGTCCGTGACCTAATGTCAACAGCAGGATTTGTCAGGCTTATTCTTCAGTCTACTAAGCCTGGATTAAAGACAATCTGAAGTTGTGCAAGTGGCTAGGCTAAAGGAGAATCTCTGGCCTTATTCCAGGCTGAAGACAGCAAGCAATGGCTTCTCCTTCTTCCAGAAGCTAACTTGAGGTCAAAGCAACACAACTTAGAATTCTTCTGTAAGAGCAGAAAACCTACAAATCTTGCAATTAATCATGGAGTGAATGATACTCTCGGTTCAGTCTTCCACCCCAACCTAATCTTCACAAGTCCCCATTGCAGAGACAGCAAGGGGAGATATGAAGTTGTCTTTGTGGCACCTTGGGATTCCTTTATAGAATCACAGAATAGTTTGGGTTGGAAGGGACCCTAGTTCCAACCCCCCTGCCATAGGCAGGGACACCTCCCACTAGACCAGGTTTCTTGGTGCCTTCTGCCAAAGTTACCCTCAGTAGCACATTTAGAAATGCACCAGAGTTACTTTATGCCCTTTTATGATGCACCGGGGAACTGTCAGATGATGTGGAGAACACATCTGGAAGGTCAATCGATCTAAACTATTCTTTTTTTAGCTGTCACTTGCTTTCCTGGAAGGATGCATATGTCAGCACAACATGTTTGGAAATGAAAATTCTAGAAAACCTATATACCCTTCCAAAGTTTGCATTATAAATCAGAAGGATTGCAAGTTTGGTCAGAAATCTGGAAAAACTCTATACTTTTTACTCCTCCAGTGAACTTCGGTAACAAACTAAGAGCTGACTTGTTTATGCTCTCTGTGTATTTGCAGTGGGAAAAACATGGATGGTAAGGGACTTCTTTAGTCTAGTAGTCAAGAGAATAATGATTGCAGGTCACTGACATTTTTATCACTGTAATCTATTCATTCAGATGTGAAGTCGTATTTCAGAAGAACCAAGAAAATTAGAAATTCCAGTACAAGGTGACAAACGTATCTTAAAAGAAACAAAGATCAATAGGAATGAAGGGAGTTGTTAAGATACAACAATATTTCATTTCAACATCTGCCAAATGTTTTTCAGGGTTTCTTCAATGTACTCATTTGGGCATTTAAAAACGAAGGTTTAAGACTTTTCTGTAGCACTTGCAACGAGAAACTGAAAAAAAGTTTTAAAAGAAGAAAGTTTAGATGCTTATTTAATGAGCTGAAGAAATAATTTAATTTTCAGTATAGAAAACATCATTATTTAGTCCAAATTATCTTAACTTGTCCCTATGAAAACAAAAGTCTGTCTGTATTTTCATAGGGTAATAACCTTCTTCCATATTTTACTCAGACTTACATTCTGGATGGATTTTTATCTGATATCTTTTGGAAGAAAACTCCAAATTTGCCCTGTTTAAGTAAGATGTACAGTGGAGAAAAAGTTACCAAATTAGATAACTAGAAGAAGATTCAAGGTGTAGATAATTAAATATATTAGCTTTTAGCTATTAGCTTACCAAGGCATGTGTCATTTTCTGTAAAAACAAGAAATTTTTTTCTTCTTTGGAACATGCTGTAATATATTACAGTCATGGTCTTTGCTATGAAGGGGCTGAGAGTAAATGATATTGTTCTCCTCTGGTCTTTAAAAAAAAAAATCTATGAATCTGGCCGATAAAATTCAGCATCAGAGGATTCTCAGCAATCAGCCACAAGTGTTGAATCACTTATTTTAAGAGACTGAAGCAAGTGCTTCTCTGTTCATTTCTCTGTTGATTTTTACATCCAAAGTTGACCCTGCCAGAATCAAATCTCAAGCTGCCGCTTTCAGAAAAGAATGAAAACAAAACACAATGCAAATAGGGAATCATCTGAAAAGAATGAAAAGGTTTATTTTGTGAGTAAGCTTTAAATTAATTGCAATAGATGTTTGCAACAGACCAGACCTGCGAAGGCTTCACACTCCATGCCAGCTGGAGGCTTTGGTTCACAGCACACTTATGGAATTTCACACTCTTACCTTATTTATTCATGCAAAAATGACTAACATTACCATTGCACTGTGGGACTTCATTATATTTTACTGCAGATATTTATATTCGTTTAGCTCTGCTCATTATTGTGGCACTGTAATGTATACTTTTGAATATATTAATCACAGTAGTAATGGGACAGAAAGGAAGCAGAGTAGGTTCCTGTAATAATATATTGGAAGTTTAATTTCAATTTAAGAAGCTTTAAAGTCAGACAAATTATAGATACAAAGCATTTAATTAAACAGATTACTCTGGCTGTGCCCATTGTGTCTCTCTTAACAGCACATGGATGCACATACTACTTACCAGACCCAGCTGGGTGCCCTGGCTTTGTTGAAGTCCATCAGGATGTCTATCCTGTGCTTTGGAAGGAGCACCCTTAGCCATCCCATGAGTGTTTGCAATCCAGAACCAGAAGCTTTTCTACCATACAAAGTTCAGGAAACTCCCCTGTCTTGGATAGGTATTTTCTGTGATCACCTCAATGTGTCCTAAATAATCCAGGTCTGATTTCTTGGAGTAAACTAGGAGTAACGGATGCAAATTGGAAGAGGGGAGACTCAGGCTGGAGATAAGAAATTCCTTACTGTGAGGGTGGTGAGACACTGGAGCAGGTTGCCCAGAGAGGCTGTGGATGCCCCCTCCTTGGGGATGTTTAAGTCCAGGCTGGATGAGCCTTTGAGCAACCTGGTCTAGTGGGAGGTGTCCCCGCCCATGGCAGGTGGGTTGGAACTAGGAGATCTGTAATGGCGCATCCAACCCAAGCTGTTCTATGATTCTTGTTGTCCTTCAGGCTCTATCTTGAAACTGAACCCACTTTAGGGCCACCCTCCATCTCCATCATGATGCTAGGCAAGCTGGGGAGGAATCAGCGTGCCTCACCTGACCCATCCCATGCAGAGGCCTGGCACCTGGACAGGGATGGGAGATACCTCATGGGATGGGAGATACAAGGGATGAGTGCACAGTGTGAATCATAAGGTTGGAAGGGACCTTCCAACCTCCCTGCAGTGAGCAGGGACATCCTGCACTAGATCAGGTTGCTCAGAGCCTCAGCAAGCCTGGCCTTGAATGTCTCCTTGAAACTAGTGTTAAACATTCCTCTCTGCAAGAAGGCAGAAATACCTGAAAGAACATCTAGCTGGGGTGGAAAGGACCTGATCACAACCAGACCATAGCCTGTAATCATAACAGAGTCCTGTCAACCAGTTGTTTACCAATCTGAATGGCATTTTTGCATTTAGCTGTTGTGTAGGATAGCTTGAATGTGCTGCCATGGCAGCTAATCCCAGCTGGTACAGAAGGGGGAAGGAAGGCTGTGTGCACAAGTCACCTGCAGGAACCTGGGAAGGTCTATGTCACTTGGGAAAGCAACATCTTCTATCACAGCAGTAAACAGGGTACAGCACAGCTTGCTGCCAGATGGAGTTGCCAGCCATCCTGCTACACCTATCACTGCATCTCAACACCTCCATCCATGAACTATCCAGAATACCCCTTCATTCAGGCGAAGGGTAAATCAAATAGATGGTAAAGAAATGAGTAGTTTCTGAAAGGCTCTCTTTTTCTTCACAAGAGCACTATGTCCTAACTTTGCCTTTTCTTCTGGATAGAACTCACCCATCATTATCACATTACCCGAATCTAAACAGAACCATCTTCTATCACCTACACAATCCTTGTTCCTCACTTCCAAAACATGCATGCTCACTGCAGTTAAACTCCTCTCCAGATACTCAACACAGTTTAACTCCTCTCCAATTACTGGTTCACACATCCTGATTTTAGCCCCTTTGAGAGGAGTCAAAGTAGATACAGGTGAATCTCTGGAATTCTGGACCTTGACTGCAAAGATTAGCATCATCTGGAAAGGTTATTGTAGCAGATGTGAGTATTTCTTAGGGCATTTTGGAGCATAACTTTTCTTACATCGTGACCAGCCAGCCTTGGACAGCTCTGCCATATGGAGAACACAGTCCTGTCTGCCAGCCTCCTTGCCAGCGCAGGGAAATATTCTTATCTCTGAGCTGATAGGTGTCTGATTCTCCTCTGAGCTGAGGTTGCTCAGATGTGTTTTGGCAATTCTGTGGTGCCAAATAGGTGAGACTGAGTGGTCAGTAGGTAGAGAGAGGTTCTCCTCACTCTCTGCTCTGCCCTGGTGAGACCACAGTTGAAGAGGCACAGGAAACTGCTGGAGAGAGTCCAGCACAGAGACACAAAGATGATGAAGGGATTGGAGCATCTCCCTTCTGAGGAAAGGCTGAGGGAGCTGGGTCTCTTTAGCTTGGAGAAGAGAAGGCTGAGGAGTGACCTCATTAATGTCTATAAATATGGAAAGGAATGTCAGAAGGATGGAGCCAGGCTCTTTTCATTGACATCCAATGATAGCACTTGGGGCAATGGGTGCAAACTGGAACACATTTTCATTTGCCAAAAAGAACTGACAAAGGGAAGAAAATATTAGGATGAAGTGAAGTTACACAGAAGCTTACAGCAGAAAGCTGTTCAGTCACTTTTGGAGACAGAGAGACCTTCAGAACAAGTGTATTGTGGTTGAAGAGAGACATGCTAATGCCTTGTTTGTATGATAGACAGATGTAGCAGAGCTCCAGATGAAAACAAACTTCTAGGCTATGCTGATGTTCTGTACTCAAGCTATCATAAAAATAATGCCAAGAAAAGCATGATATTCTGTGAAAGCAATCCATATAAATCTTTCATATTGTGTGTATCCTCCCTGGGAAGAGTCTAAAGGATATGCTGCGTGCAGAAGTGAATATTCTTTTATATTTATTTACTAGCAGACAGGTACATCGTGCTGAGTTTGTAAACTGCATTTCATTCTTCATAATACATGTGTAAGATATTTTCACTGCAATGTTGCTGAAGACAGGCTTGTAACTTGTCTTTCAAAGATGAATTAAGGAAAATGCAGAGAAAAAAGTATCTTTTTCAGATTGATCATTACTTATTTTCACCAAAAGTGCAGTCTGTAAATTGCTTAGTGAAAAGGATATGAATGATTTACTGGATATTCAAATAAACTGATAAGACTGAGCAGTCTCACATTGCAGCTAGTAACAGTTATAGGGGTGTAGCTCTGCAGAAATTGCTATAATCAGGTAAACTTTTTATAACAGAGGCCAGGCAACCCTTTTTGTAGGATAGCTCTAAATAGCTGGCAATTGACACAGTACATTATTGAAAATGATCTTGAAATTTCCTTGAAGGTGCCTTCATGAGAGTGAAAGGCACAGAGAGAGAGAGGGAAAAAGAATCAGAGAATCATAGAATAGTTTGGGTTGGAAGGGGCCTTAAAAAATCATGTAGTTCCAACCCCACTGCCATGGGCAGAGACACCTCCCACTAGACCAGGTTGCTCAGTGCCTCATCCAGCCTGGCCTTAAACACCTCCAGAGATTGAGGGGGCATCCACAACCTCTCTGGGCAACCTCTCCCAGTGTCTCACCACCTTTACCATAAAGAATTTCTTTCTTATCTGCATCCTGAATCTCCCCTCTTCCAATTTGCATCCATTATTCCTAGTCCTGCCCTCACATATCCTATTAAAAAGTCCTATCCCAGCCTTTCTGTAGTCCCCTTCAGGTATTGATAAGCTACTATGAAGTTACCCCCCTGAGTATTCAAGCAATCAGAAAATGAAATATGAGCAATAGTCGGTGCAGGAATCCTCCAGAAAAGTAAACCCTGCTCCTCTACTCATTCCCTATCCCTTCCCTGAAGGACTCATGTGTTTTTCCCAGGTTTTTCAACTCTAAGGAGAGAAACCCACTCAAGCTTCTGCTTGCAGCCTCTTCCCCAGTAGACACAGCTCTGACTGCAGCTGCAGTGCTTTTATTGTAATAGAAGGTGGCACGAAAATGAAGGGCAGAGGAGAGAGCAAGCCTTTGGACAGGGCACTGTAGCCACGGGGCATTCATTCATTTCCTTTCTTCTAAGGCAGTCCTGTTGTTTGTCAAATACAGTATTTGATTCTTTTCCTACTGAACTAAACAATCACAAATTTAAGTTAGTAAAGCAGCTTGGAACCTCTAGCCATGCTATTGCTGAAGGAATTTTTCTGTGCGCCACAGGATTAATTTTATCAGTTTCTTCACTGTCTGATTGTGAAACTATGGTCAGATAAGTAAGTTTAATAAAGAGTATTTAAATGTATTTCTCTGACATTATATAAAAAAAAAATAAAAATTGCTCAAAGGATTGACTGTAAACATTATAGAGTTCTGCATCATTTCCCCTGGGAATTTTTAGTATCCTTCCAATTAGTCAGTCAATAGGATGTTCTTATAAACATGATAGTTTATTCTTCTCTAGGGATTTCCTTCTATGCTCTTCATCCAGGATATTTCCAGAAGAGGAAGAAAGCTTTTAAAGCATTTACTCCCCCAGCACAGCATTTATGATGACTAATACACAACTCATGCTATGAATGATAAAGAGGAAACTGTGCAGTGATTTGCTCTTTTCTTTTGAAAAACATTTATTTCCTGCATTTTATTTCCAGTCTACTCTTTCTGTTGGTAATACTCAGTAAAATGACAATAGTACCCAACTATTCTCACTGGAATAAGTTGCCCAGAGAGGTTGTGGATACTCCCTCAATCCCTGGAGGTGTTTAAGGCCAGGCTGGACAAGGCATTGAGCAACCTGTTTTAGTAGGAGGTGTCCTTGCCCATGGCAGGGGGGGTTGGAACTAGATGATCTTTAAGGTCCCTTCCAATCCAAACTGTTCTATAACTCTATGATTCTATTCCACCAAGGATTTTTCCAGTGGTGGTAAAAAATATGCATAATTCCCAGTTACCTGATTTAATATCAATTCTCTTATTCTCTCTACTGCATAAACACAAAGTTTCTGTTATTCACATCATTACTTTTTGTTGTTATACTTTTTATAAGATTCTAATGCCCCCTTACAAAGAAACTGTAATTAAAATCCAAATTATATGTAAATTGATATGCAGAAGACATATAAAATACATATCCCAGGCACTGATGATTCTGTAATTTTTCTTCATTCTAGGGAAAAAGTCTAACAATAAAATCATTAAAAGATCCTTTAGGCTGATAACTGTCTTCCTATTCCATGCATATATATTTATGATTTGCATTATTTTACTTAAATGCAATATATTAACATAGAGTTAAGTTCCTTAGATAAAATAAAGGTTTCTGATGAGTTGTTCAGTCCCAGATGACACCTTTTCTTTCACAGGGAGAAAATCCAAAATGGAAGAAGTTTAGGTGGGAAAGCATCAGAATCCTAATCTGAGATTTGAAGTCCTTCTCCAGGTATGAGGATTGTCAGATTTGGGTTAATGGTTAAACTCAGTGATCTGAAAGGTACTTTCCAGCCAAGATGACTATGATACTATGGCTTTCACAGCAGATAGAGGCTGGATGCCAGGAACTTGGATCCCAGGTGATGAGGACAGTCAGGCCTTTAATGATGAGGGTGACCCACTGTAGACATGCTGAGGGTACCATGCTCTGCCATGTGTGTTGGACACCTCCTTGTAGTGTGATGCTACAATGTCATTATCTGGTCTCACAAAAATGGCTGCAAATTCTGATATTCTCATAAATATGATGATATCATAGAGACATAGAATAGTTTTGGTTGGAAGGGACCTTAAAGATCATCTAGTTCCAACCTTCCTGACATGGGCAGGGACACCTTCCACTAGGTCAAGTTGCTCAGTGCCTTGTCCAACCTGGCCTTAAACATCTCCAGGGACTGAGGGGGCATCCACAACCTCTCTTGAATTCCAGTTCCAGTGTCTCACCACCCTCACCATAAAGAATTTATTTCTTATCTCCAGCCTGAATCTTCCCTGATCCAATTTGCATCCGTTATTCCTAGTCCTGCCATCACATACCCTATTAAAAAGTCCTACCCCAGCCTTTCTGTAGCCCCCTTCAGGTATTGAGAAGCTACCAGAGCCTTGTCTTCTCCAGGCTGGACAATCCCAGCTCCTTCAGCCTGTCCTCAGAAGGGAGCTGCTCCAGCCCTCTCATCATCTTCATGGCCCTCCTCTGGACCTGCTCCAACATCTCAATGTCCTTCTTATGCTGAGGGCTCCAGAACTGGACACAGTAACTCCAGTTGGGGTCTCACCAGGCCCCAGTAGAGGGGCAAAATTACCTCCCTTGACCTGCTGGTCACACTTCTCTTATTGCTGCCCAGAATTGGGTTGGCCTTCACTCAGGCTTGAGCCAAAACTCCTTCAGCATTCTTGGCTTGGGCAAGAGGGTGACTCAGGCACAGGAGGGCAGGATACAGAGCCTGCTGCTACAGGCAATGTAGGGGCTGCAGGGTCAAACGCCATGGAGTGGTGGACACACATCACTAATATAAAAAATACAGAGCATTCATTGAGACCATTATTTTGGGTTGTACTTATTCCATGTGATCTGCTCCTCGTTGTGCTCACATTCAGCCTTCCAGCTCAGTGGCTGTAGGGTCAGTTGGACCAGCTTTCCATCTGAGTTTTTCTGATCCTTCCAAAGCAAGACCAAAAAACTGAAAAGATGGTACATACTAGCAGCTAAAATACTGACAGACCAGTGAATTGAATTCACACACTTTTCAGCCTTGATTTTATCTAAGGGGTGGAGTAGAATTATGTGGGACAGAGAAACAAAGAAAATAGGACTGTCATTTTTAGCATCTGACTGCAAGTAAAGGGAATGGTGTATGACACAGAGCTGTACCCTGTCCTGAAGTGGGTGATTAGGGGAACTCTGTGATATGTTTTCCAAGCACAGCTCTGCAGAATCTCATCCTCACAAAAAAAGAAGTAATGTGAGATCACAGTGACCAGCAGTGAAAGAGTTTTTAGAAAAGCTATTAGCTTGAAAGATAACAGAAACACATTGACAGCACTGTGAAAACTGTGTCAGAATTTTTCAACCGGGTTTTTCATTAAATAAATGGAGGATATTCAAAGCCAAATTCTAACCTTTGGACAATGCTCAAGTAGACCTGCCTTTCACAGACAAACAAACCCTAATAAATTGGGTAATAAACAGCATTTTCCCACCAAACTTAAGTTTTCACAGTCCATTGCAACCTAGAGAATAAAGCAGTGAATTTTCACAGTGACATAGACCTACACAAATCCTGTTTATGCCTCATTCTATGTCCCGAGAATCATCTTAAAAGGAAGAAATGGTATGTGCAAGTAGAGCTTCTTCCAAGACAGCATCACATGCAAGTAGCACACATAGGGCAGGATGCAACTGTTCTGGAGGCTTTGATTACATAGGAGAGAATTCCATACTCATAGAATCATAGAATGGTTTGGGTTGGAAGGGACCTTCAAGATCATCTAGTTCCAACCATTTTGCCATGGGCAGGGACACCTCCCACTAGATCAAGTTGCTCAGTGCTTTGTCAAGCCTGGCCTTAAACACCTCCAGGGATTGAGGGGGCATCCACAACGTCTCTGGGCAACCTCTTCCAGTGTCTTAGAATCCTCACAGGAAAGAATTTTTTTATGTCCGGCCTGAATCTCCCCTCTTCCAATTTGCATCCACTGCTTCTAGTCCTGCCATCACATATCCTACTAAAAAGTCCTACTCCTGCTTTACTGTAGCCCACTTCAGGTATTGAGAAGCTGCTGTGAGGTCCCCTGAGCCTTCTCTTCTCCAGGCTGCGATCAGTGACATCCATTCCCTTCTTCCCAGGGTTTCATCCACTGTGATGTCCAAGCAGCAAGTGCAAGATGCAAGATCAGATTACTGTTCAGTTTTGCTGATGTCATCCTGTAAGATAGTTACTCAAGTTTCATCAACCAAACACATCATGAGTTAAAAAAATGTGTAGAGTAAAAACTTGGCTGACATAAATGGTCAATTCATAAGCATCAATAAAATCTGACTTAGTCACCAGAGCATACAGCTCCCTCCTGACTTTGGGGAGGATTTGATCCCAGAGGAACATATAAGAGATGGCAGATATTCTGAGAGCCTTTAAAAGCTCATATATAATTAAGATCTAGGGCAAGGGATTGCCAGATTTTTTAGGTGCAGAGTTACTGTCAAGGAAAATGGGCAAAATAGTACAGTATTCTGCACTTCTTTACATTCCTGTTAAATTACCTAAATGACTAAGATGAATGATGATGCATGCTCAAATTTGCTATGTGCATCATAATGAGAAAACTTCTAATATCTGTGATTAATTCCTTGATGATAAGAACAATGGAAATACAGACTGGGGGAACCTGAAGGGGCTCCAGGAAAGCTGGGGAGGGGCTGTTTGCCAGGACATGGAGCCACAGGATGAGGGGCAGTGGTTTGAAACTAGAGCAGGGGAGGGTTAGATGAGACATGAGGAAGAAGTTCTTCCCCATGAGGGTGTTGGGACACTGGAAGAGGATGCCCAGAGAGGTGTTGGAGGACCATCCCTGGATACATCCAAGTTCAGGCTTGCTGATGCTCTGAGCAACCTGATCTAGTGTAGGATGTCCCTGTTCACTGCAGGGGATTGGACTAGATGGTCTTTGAAGGTCCCTTCCAACCCTATGGTTCTATGATCATAAATCCAGATGGAGCTCTCCTAGTGGCTGTGAGTGTAGGGTCTAGGGAAGAGGTTTGGAGACTCCTGAGAGCTGTGAGACCTCCTGTCCTCAGAAGCCTCTGCAGCAGAGAACTCGCAGACCCTTTGGGGTATCAGGCATGCAGTAACACAAGCAACAAAATGGTTTTCCAAAATGCCTACATGTTTGCCTCCCAGTAAAGTAGCAGAGATGGACATGCCAATGCTTTTTAAAACTATAATAGCAGAGAACACACTAAACTATTTGAGGCTTAAAAACCTGTAAAGTCTATCCCTTACTGCACTATAATTTCTGCAAAACCTTTCTAGCTACAGACAAGAGTTTTCAGGCAGACTGGGGCTCACAGGCTGGTCAAATTGCAGCAGATTTGTCCATATACTGACACTTTGATAAACCAGAAGTCCAGCCCTGATGAGAAATAGCTTGGTAATAATCTCTGGCAAACAGTCCCAAATATAAAAAAAAAAAAGAGAAGTGGGGGCAGCAGTGTGATGTATTGCTTCCCAGCATGCCAGACAGTTCTTTGCAGTCTTTTTCCCCTTACACCTCCCTGCCTGCTTCTCAAATACACTTTCAGTTTTGGGAATTGAAGCTGCAATGAGATCCAACTCATAACTTAAGGCTAATTTTGCATTAAGTCTGAACCTCATTCTTTAGCATAAATCAGGAGTAAAAAGCTGGGAAATCAGACCCTATAATCATAATGAACCAGAGAATCTCAGCATCATCAAACCAAACCATGGTTTAAATATGTGTGAATTTATTCTATCAGTGATTCCCTTGATTTACTTTTTAAAATTTATCTTTTATAGTGACAATCTTTGCCAAATCAGCTTCATTACTTTGTTAGCAGGGTTTTTGATCGAACACACAGAACCCAGGACTGTTTCTGGAGTTATTTCTTGGGTTGGTCATGTTTGGGTTTGGGTTTTTTTTATTTTTTAAAAAAGAGCTGCAAATTCTTGAGCTGCCTTTTCCTTAAGGCATGATGCAATCAAGTTTCGCAGGTTGGTTACAGCTCTTAATATGCTGCAACATTACTGCAGCTGAAGGTAGTGACAGACACACTCCCAATCACCTTCCTCTAGTGAGGCACACACACTGTGACACTGGCTACTTCAAGCACCCAAAATGAAAAGCTCAAAGACCAAAGATAAAATAGTGTGCACGGAGTTTTCTGTCCATGTTTGTACTTGTTCCTTCTGCAGATCCACTGTATAAAAGTTGAGAATAAAAATCACGTACAGAGGAGACAAAACTAGTATTTGTGGGACGTTATCTTGGGGCTTGTATTTTGAGTTTAGAAGAATTTCTATGTTGATATATTCATTCAACAAATTGGTAACTGTTAGAAGCAATTCAAGGCCAGCCTTGAAGCTCTGGGCAGCCTGATCTAGTACAGGATGTCCCTGCTCACTGCAGGAGTCTTGGACTAGATGGCCTTTGAAGGACCCTTCCAACTAAACACATTCTATGATTCTATGCAATACATCAAAATGGCTGCAGAGAGAACTTATGAAGACATATTAAATTACAATTTAAGAGCCCAAATTTCATTTTGAAAATTTACTCTGGTCTGAATTTCCATCTCTCAGGTGCTTTTTAAAAGAAGTCTTTGTAACTGAGGATGCACTTAGCACTGAGCTGTTAAGCATTCTTTAGTACCTCACTAGGATCCAGATTTCCTGAATTATAGAGTATGGAGGATTGTTTCCCATAGAGGCAAAGCCCCATGAGTTGAGGACCTTCTCTCCAAAGGAAAAGAGCATACATTGTATGCATAAGCATTCTTAGATAAGGAATCCTGGAACTGATGTAGATCACATAAAGCATGCAATGAAAATGCAGGCAAGATCTATCAAATCATGACCTACACCAAGAAGATTCACCATAACCAACTCCATATTTTCATCATTCACCACAAGAACAGTAAGAGGTATAAGGAAAGACCTACTGGTAGAAGTTTCATACTTGCCATGTGATTCCAGAGAAAAAAACATCAAAAATAACTCAGATTTCTTCTGTAATGCTTAAATACCAATGCTCCACAGCTTGTTTGGCAGGAAAAAATATGTGTGACTTTATTAGTGCAATTCATAAAAAAACAAGACAAGGCTTGTCTCTTAAATCTGTTGCAAAGAAGTTGTTTAATTTGCCCAGAGAGGTTGTGGAGTCTCCTCTGGAGACATTCAAAACCCATCTTGACACCTTCCTGTGTGACCTGATCAAGGTGTTCCTGCTCCAGCAGGGGGATGGGACAGATATAGGGTAATAAAATGGAAAGGAAAACTTTTAAAGTGCCTTCTGTTTTATCTTTAATTGAACTATTAAATCTGTTTTCTACTTCTCATTATCTATATATTTCACTAATACAAGGCTAGTGAATAATTTGAAGAATAATGTACAAAATTAGTACATTTAATTACTCAACAGCTTTCATTAGCATTTTTAAACACATAAATTTCACTGTTTCTTAATAAATGCCTTTGCTATGGATCTCTTAATAAATTATTTGGGTTTATGTCCTGTGTGTAAAAGCAGGGATACTTTTCTTTTTTAAAAAATTAGCATGCAGACTTTCCCAAAAACCAAAGCACATTAATTAAACCCAAAAAGAGCAAGTGTGTTACATAAGTTATCATTTGCCTACATGCTGGTATGTCCCCCACTTCTCACAGTGTAAAACAACACTGAACAATGCTGCAGGCTGTGGAAAGAGGCATGATGAGCTCTCTTCCAACCCAACATTTGGGGAACAAATGTTGCCCAGAGAGGCTGTGGATGCTCCCTCCCTGGAGGTGTTTAAGGCCAGGTTGGATGAGGCACTGAGCAACCTGATCTAGTGGAATGTGTCCCTGCTGTGGCAGGTGGGTTGGAACCAGATGATCTTTAAGGTCCCTTCCAACCCAAGCCATACTATGATCCTATATAAGGCTGCATTTCTGCTTCTATTATTCCTATAACTATCCAAATCTGCAAGTACAGTTTTATCTTATGTTTGAATTTTTGTATAGCACTCTGTTCTTTGAAGCTATTTTTTTGCAAAGGGACCATATGAAAATTATAAATTTAGAGTATCATAGTGTTGGAAGAGACCTTCAAAGGCCATCTAGTCCAACCCCCTGCAGTGAGCAGGGACATCCTACACTAGATCAGGCTGCTCAGAGCCTCAGCAAGCCTGAACTTGGATGTATCCAGGGATGGCAACTCCACTACATCTCTGGGCAACCTCTTCCAGTGTCCCACCACCCTCATGGGGAAGAACTTCTTCCTCATGTCTCATCAAATCCTGCCCTGCTCTAGTTTCAAACCATTGCCCCTTGTCCTCTGGCTCCATGCCCTGGAAAGCAGCCCCTCCCCAGCTTTCCTGGAGCCCCTTTCAGGCACTGGGAGGTCTCCCCAGGTGCAGCCTTCTCTTCTCCAGCCTCAATAGCCCCATCTCTCTCAGCCTGGCCTCATAGCAGAGGGGCTCCAGTGTCTGCTCCCAGCTCATGTCTGTGCTATGAGAGCATCTATAATTGTTGAAGTGAAAAAAAATTTTCCCAACCTCATGCAGAAACATAAGTAAATTTGCCTTGGATTCCTAACTCTGCATAGTATAGAATATAAAAAAAATTATCAACCTTGGGATTAGAAGAACAAACTGTAATATTCATTTTGATTTTGTGGTTGGCAAAGTCCTCTTAGCAGTCTACACATTTACCTAAGTCTAGTAACTTCGAACTTCATCTTCAACTATTTCTTCATTCGTCTTTACATTCCACTGAGAACAGTGGAATAAATTTTTCATATCCTGAGTCTGCTACAGGGAACAACTCCACACTGCACCAGCTCAAGGAAAGCTGGAGGCTTGAGCAATGTCTTGCTGCATTGCCTTGCAGCTGATCAGAAGTCCACAGCTCTCAGTCCTGCTGGTACTTCAGCCTGGGAGAGACTGTAAAAAAATATCCAAGGAATGTAACAGTTTTTCAGCACTGTCTGTCCTAAGCCTCCTCTGAGTAATTTACCACCTCTGGAAAGACTGTGACCTGTAGCAGCTCTGCACTGCCCTGGACTGGCTGTTGCTGCACTGTATTGTTTGAAGGCTGTCACAGATGGTTTCTTTTGTGAGACCTCACCTGAAATTACTGCCTCCAGCTCTGCAGCCCTCAGCACAAGAAGGACATGGACCTGTTAGAGAGGGTCCAGTGAAGGCATGGGGATGATGTGAGGGCTGGAGCCACTCTGCTATGAGTGCAGGCTGAGAGAGCTGGGGCTGATGAGGCTGGAGAAGAGAAGCTGCACCTGGGGAGACCTCCCAGTGCCTGAAGGGGCTCCAGAAAAGCTGGGGAGGGGCTGTTTGCCAGGATATGGAGCCGCAAGATGAGGGGCAGTGGTTTGAAACTAGAGCGGGGCAGGGTTAGGTTAGATAGTAGGGAAGAAGTTCATCCCCATGAGGGTTGTGAGGCACTGGAGCAGGACACCCAGAGAAGTGGTGGAGACTCCATCTCTGGAGACATTCAAGACCAGGCTTGCTGAGGCTCTGAGCAACCTTATCTAGTGCAGGATGTCCCTGCTCACAGCATGGGGTTAGACTAGGTGACCCTTGAATGTACCTTACTACTCTGTGATACTATGATTCTGAGATTCTTTTCCAAGCTTTCCTTTGGCCTGAAGACTTTCTGCAGTGCTGTATGTGGACAAGTGTGGGAGGAGAGGAAGGAGCTGACTTTCCTCTCTGATAACACCAAGAACCCATCAGAAGGTTGTGTTGTGTCACTGGAATTAAGTAGACAAGCAGTTACCACTTAGATGTAACTAATCCTGGCCTTCAACACCTCCTGGGACTGAGGGGGCATCCACAGCCTCTCTGGGCATCCTGTTCCAGTGTCTCACCACCCTCACAGGAAAGAATTTCTTTCTTTCTCATCTCCAGCCTGAATCTCCCCTCTTCCAATTTACATCCATTACTCCTAGTCCTGCCATCACATATCCTACTAAAAAGTCCTAACCCGGCCTTTCTGTAGCCACCTTCAGGTACTGAGAAGTTACTATGAGGTCCCCCCTGAGCCTTTCATTTCATTTCATTTCATAATCAAGGTTGGAAGGGACCTTTCAGATTATCAAGTCCAACCATCAGCCCAACTCTGACAAGCCTCATACCTGGATGGGGACTTGAACCCCTGACCCTCAGATTAGGAGTGTGATGCTCTCCCAACTGAGCTATACATCCAGGTCTTCTCTTCTCCAGGCTGGGGAACCCCAGCTCCTTCACTTTATTTCACAGATGTGAAAGAATCAGAGTGGGAAATCATACTTTCAATTCCTATTGAATTTTTACTTAATCCTACTTAAATTAAAATAATCTTGTTTAAATGCTGATGTAAAAGCCCCAAAACGAGGACCCTAAAAACATTCACGTATCATTGCAATAATTTGGAGCAAAATTAGAGTAATCCTCATTCCTTTTACTCTTGTGCTAGGAATTCATTATTGCTCTGCTCAAAAGAATCTTTATGCAATGTATGGAACAGACACTTCACTTCTGGATTTGGATTTTAACTAAATCCAGAACACATTTTCTCAGATTTTATTTCATAGGTTGCACTTTTTTCTCCCAGTTTCACAGTCCTATTTATACATGTGCTGTACATTGACATGAAACAGGGAAATAAGAAGTGACAGGCGCTGTAGGATTGCAGTAATTATTTTTTTAAAAGTCAGATTTGTTCTACTGCTTCTTTCCCCCAGGCCAATGACTGGAGGCTTGCTATACTGCAATTCAGCAAGACAGAAGAAAAACACCTGTTGCATATGATTATTTTCTATTAAAATGCAATGAATAATTCAATGTGAGTATTTCTTAAAGCATCGTTGTCATGCCTCTTGGTTCTTAAGAAAGTCTCTGCAGCTGGAAATGGTCACATCAACCCAAAATATTGACAGTGTCATGTCAGATACATTCATCCTTCTGCTTTCTTGTGCTTACCCAATGTACAGTTGTGTTTTTCCCTGTCACTGACAGAACAGTGATGCAGCATCTTTAGATTTGTAGAATGGTTTGGGTTGGAAGGGACCCTGCAGTCCATCCCCCTCTGCAATGAGTAGGGATGTAGAATCATAGATGGTTTGATTTGGAAGGGACCTTAAAGATCATCTAGTTCCAACCAGCCTGCCCTGGCCAGGAACACCTCCCACCAGACCAGGTTGCTCAAGCCTCATCCAGCCTGGCCTTAAACACCTCCCTTGAACTGCTGCCCACACTTCTCTTGATGCTGCCCAGGATTCTGTTGGCCTTCTGGGCTGCATCTTCAATTAGATCAGAGCCCTGTTCAACCTGACCTCGAATGTTTCCAGGGACAGCATCCTATTGATTTTCTACACTATATTGTTATATTCAGAGGTGTAAGAGTGCTGAAAAAAAAAAAGCTGAGCAAGATAACAGATTAGTGCAATGGTCATTTCAAATAAGCAATTTAAAGTTACAGCAGAGTAATTAAGGTGAGTTTTATAGTGATTCATCTGAAATAATTTCCCATTTCACTGAAGTCAACAGATAAGTTCCTGCTGGATGCAGTAGAACCTGTAGAGATGCTACTTGCCAGGTCAATGATTCAGCATGTCTTCCAAGAATTCCATTATTGCTAAAATTTCATGAAATACAGAGAAGTTTTGTGCATTGACACTTTGAAGCACACATCACCCTGAGGCTGCCAGAAGTTTCAAAGATCATAAAGGGTCAACAGACTAATAGGAAATGATGAGCATCCTCCTTGAAGATAAATCAAGAGTGCTCAGCAGCTTTCAGCACTGGGCTCTCATGAAATGAGAGAAATTTTTTTACAAGTACCAAATAGATACAAATTTAATATACATATTTATTTCTTCTCACACAGCACTAATAATCTAATTTGTTTCGAGGTAGGGAGGCTGGATGTTTACAGCCTCAGGGAAGTATCTATTGAAAGAGAGGGAGAGGAGCCCTGCTTATTATTAGTGGTAACCATAATAATAGCTTTACTATTACTTAGCTGTGACTCCTTGAGCCCTGGCTCAGCCATCCAGACTCTGTCATGGTTCACTTCTAACAAGCATTCTCCTTAAATCCAG
Organism: Turnix velox; assembly: GCA_013400935.1. Taxonomy (NCBI): domain Eukaryota; kingdom Metazoa; phylum Chordata; class Aves; order Charadriiformes; family Turnicidae; genus Turnix; species Turnix velox. The sequence goes on along the minus strand of VZTY01023670.1, from coordinate 61,451 downwards.
TCTGGGCTGCTGTAAATATAAATCATCAAGACTTCCACTTCCAAAAGCTTGATTCACTCCAAATATGACTTACAGGGATAAGTTATATTGTTCTTTCTATTGCTTTGTGCATTTATTGGAAAGACAATCAATAGTGTCCATGATTCATAAACATAAATAATGCTGCCTTCTCACAGACCAGGACATTCCATTCTGTAGTATTTTTGATGATTTTTAATATCAAACCAGTCACTAAATTGGTGGCCTGATTAGACCTGTATGAAAATACTTGTATTCAGGGAGGACCAGACACATTCCAGCATCAGGTGTGATGTTTTGCATATTTTCCATGTTTTGCAGTACAAAAAATAGCAGGTTATGAAGCTAATTTATTTCTGTAAAACAATGTTTCTTCTCAATTCTACACAAAAGATTAAGATGGGAAAGATGTTATCAAAATTCTCATTCTAGAGCAGTAAGGAAGCTCCTCTCACCACAACTTCTTCATTCTTTTTCTACAGAAGGCTAGCAGCTACTTAACTTTCAGGCTGGTTCCCAGCACTCCTGAAGCACTGCAGCAAGCTTTGCAGTCAGTGACTTTAAACCAGCTGCAGAAAGCATCTCTAGGAATCATAGAATCAAGGAATGGTTTGCATTGGAAGGTACCTTAAAGATCACCTAGTTTCAACCCCCCTGTTATGGGCAGGGACACCTTCCACTAGACCAGGTTGCTCAGTGCCTCATCCAGCCTGGCCTTAAACACCTCCAGGGATTGAGGGGGCATCCACAGCCTCTCTGGGCAACCTGTCTCACCACCCTCACAGGAAAGATCTTCTTTCTTATCTGCAGCCTGAATCTCCCCTCTTCCAATTTACATCCATTATTCCTAGTCCTGCCATCCCGGACCTCATTAAAAAGTCCTACCCCAGCCTTTCTGTAGCCCCCTCCAGGTACTGAGCAATCACTATGAGGTTCCCTCTGAGCCTTCTCTTCTCCCGGCTGAACAACCCCAACTCCTTCAGCCAGTCCTCATAATGGCTCCAGCCCTCGGTTCATCTTCACAACCCTCCTCTGGACCTGTTCCAACAGCTCCTTCTTATGCTGAGGATTCTTACATCAAGATACAGGAATACTCAGGTACACAAATTACACATAAATCCATTATAACTTATTTTTCCTAAATTTAGTTAAATCATCTCTGCATTGTCATGTTACTTTTACAGAGAATGTTTCAAAGTATTTTCCTGCAGCACTGCATTTCTGCCCCTTAGATGTGTCTCAGCAGTCCCTTCTGGCATCCAGCAGCCAGGTCCTCATCATCACCCCACTGCCTCCATTTCTGATGAAGAAAATCTGCAGTACATCATCTTGCTCTTCCCTGGTGTAATGCCATCCCCTGCAGGGACAACTTGATTTCCCTGTATAAAGAGTAGATTGGAATATCTCCATAATTACACATGGAACTGTTAGCACTCATCTCTTTTTCATATCATGCAACCTGTGAGTGACCATCCAGAGGTTCCCACCACATACACTTATCCCTTGGGGTGATACCTCCCATAGACATTATTACTAGATAATAAATTGTGACTTTTATGTTTTAAGCCATAGGAAGCTTTAAGTTCATTCAAAGATGTGGCACCCCTAGAATTTTATTGTTTGTGAAATGCTTATTTATGTAAAAAACAGTGGATTTCAGTTGCCACCTGAATCACAATGTATCTCCATGACACACAGATGAGATCATCATATTTCTGATACTGCTACTTCTCCTAAAGAGTTTAATAGGCAAAATACTGCTGCAAGCTACAAGTATGTGATAGATCATAGTATCATAGAAGGGACCTTCAAGATCATCTAGTTCCACCCCCCTTGCCACTAGATCAGGTTGCTCAGTGTCTCATCCAGCCTGACCTTAAGCACCTCCAGGGATTGAGGGGGCATCCACAACCTCTCTGGGCAATGTGTTCCAGTGTTTCACCACCCTCACCGTTTCTGTTTTGGTTTAGATTTTTATTACACCTTTTGCCATTTGTTTAAAAAAAACCCCCAAAACACAGAATACCAGAAAACACACTGTGATAAAACAACACCATAATACTAACAATTAATTTACTTTGGATCACTTTGTCTGGGGAAAAAAAAAAACAAAACTGGATAATATAAAATAGTGCTGTATATTAAACATGGAAATAGACACCTGGAAGTAGAATTTCTCTCCCTACCATCTATGAGGTTTCCTCTAGCTTCCTAGTCAGGGATTTCTACTACCTCCTATGGCTTCCCTCCTTAGGTCAGTGAAATCTTTAATCCCTTCTCTGCTCCTTTTCAGTTCTGCCTTTTCCCCAGTTTGAAGACGACAAGCATTGAGAACACTGATTTCCTTAAATGGTAGAAGGGAAGGGACCAAACCTGGGTCTCTCAGGGTGCTTCAGTGCCCTAAGCTACCATAGAAGAAATGACACGTGCTTCTTCTTGTGCCTTAAAATAAGGTGGTGGCTATCACTAATTTATTTTTAGAGGGGTCAGCCATATTAACTGCATTCCAGAAATACCTACAGCCTCATGCCCCTGAGAATAAATGTGCCTACTCTCTAGTCTGTGATTTTGATTAGATATGAGCACAGAACTGAGACAGTTAGGAACTTGTGGAGGGAAGAAAAAATGCCTGGGAAGCTTTAAATCAGAAGATAAGAGTGCTGGTATCTTCAAGATCAGCTTGTATTGAAGAGCAGGGGTCTCCAGCACAAAAATATTGGCTATAAGCATCTAAATTGCACCTCAGGTGGTAAAAAGTCCTTTGTTGGGTCTGGCTCAAAATTCCAGGAAGGGAAATAAAATCAATACTTAACATCTAAATGTGTCTGGAAATAGAGTTCATCCATTACATACACATTGTGTCACAATGAAACAGTACAAGAATTCTTCTCTCACTTTGGAGATCTCCCAGCTGCAATGTTTCAGCTCTACTTTGCCAGCTTTTCTCACAGTTTTAATGAAGTGTGGTTGGTTTTGATGTAAAAGTGTGGAGTTTTTCCTGAAAAGAATTAGATTCTGGTCTTGCATCGCCTGATCAGCTTTAAAATAGGGCTTAGTTCTCATTACCCTCTGAACAATGTGTTTTAAGGAAATTAATTATAGTGATACTTTTTAACCTGATGTGACAGCAGGCTCATTATCAAAAGTAATATGCAGGCAGGCAAAGATGGATTATCCAAAAAACAAGCACATGGGAAGGAAAAGATTAGGTTGTCTCCTGGGTAAAGGGTTTTTTGCAAAAGTCAAGAGCCTTTGGGGAATGCTTTACATTCACTTGCACATTTGATGTAAAAGATGCTTTTTCATTCGTACAGAAGAGGTTGTAAATACCACAAGTGTAAGTTTTTAGGCCTTTGTTCATTGGCAGGAGGCAAGAAGAGATTCAAGTAGAAGACAATCCAATAGGTAAGTGTGAGTCTAGGACTCTAGCAGGCTCCATGCTCTCAAAATGGGAAGAGATCAGTATTTCCCTTGAAAATTTCAAATTTTAATTAGATACACGGAAGATGTTAGGGAAAAAAAAGAAAAAAAAATAATTGGACATTTTTCTGCCTATGATTAGAGCTCTACTACCTGTAGATTTCCAGCAGCCAACTATGAGATTTCCTTCTCCAGACTTCAGCCTGCTGAGCTATGAACCCTTCAATTGGCACCGAATCCTGTCCTGCTGTATGTGACTGTTTAATAGGATATATGATGGCAGGACTAGGAATAATGGATGTAAATTGGAAGAGGGGGGGTTCAGGGTGGAGATAAGAAAGAAATTACTTACA
>VZTY01023670.1:45695-57625 GCA_013400935.1 Turnix velox | reverse complement strand
CTCTCTGGGCAACCTCGTCCAGTGTCTCACCACCCTCACTATAAGGAACTTCTTTCTCATCTCCAGTCTGAATCTCCCGTCTTCCAATTTATATCCATTATTCCTAGTCCTACCATCCTGGACCCTATTAAAAAGTCCTACCCCAGCCTTTCTGTAGCCCCCTTCAGGTATTGAGAAGCTACTACAAGGTTCCCCCAGAGCCTTCTCTTCTCCAGGTTGAATAACCCCAACTCCTTCAGCCTGTCCTCAGAAGGGAGGTGCTCCAGCCCTGTGTTCATCTTCATGGCCTCCTCTGGACCCGCTCCAACAGCTCAGTGTTCTTATATTGAGGGCTCCAAAACTGGACACTGTACTCCTGGTGGAGCATCACTAGAGCACAGTAGAGTAGCAAAATCATCTCCCTTGACTTTCTGGCCACAGTTCTCTTGATGCATTCATAGCTGGGGAAGGAAAAATTGGTACCTCCCCGTGCTGTGCTCCTAGTCCTGCAATCTCTGCTGGCAGTGCTTCTCTGGAGGCAAACAGGGAGATACTTTAATAGGAAAATATAGTATTTGCTTTAAACAATCTTAACTGAGGAAGAGTGACTGATGATGCCTAGTGACTTGATTAAATTGGAAATGGAACAGGCTTGAGAAAAGTCTGTCTCAGGCAATTTCTCAGAAGGAGAAGAGAGAGTGTCAATATTTTTGCAATCTCTCCAGCACCATGAAACTCAGGTTAGCAGAAGACTGCTCTTATAAAGGCAAAAGGGCAGGGAAAGCTAAGAACTAAACCATAATAAATCACAGATTGAAAGATTCCAAGAAAATTAAAGCCTTGAAGGAGGCAAAAAAATCATTTAAAAAAGCAAACAAAATTTAAAAGGTGATACTTTAAACTTTTAAAAATACTATTGAATATGCATGTTTTTCACATGAGAAGAAAAGGAGCAAGTCATAGGAGAAGAAAAAAAAACTTTTCAGAAGGAATCTAGAGAATCCAAAACATTTTACAAGAGAGAGACATGAAATGTCTTCTCTGCAGAAGATTTATATAAAGGGGGAAACTCCCAGCAGGAGACCACCTCTGTGATTAAAAACAGAAAAAAACTTGTATCCACAAATATCCCCACTTGCCAAATGTTTTTCATTACTTCCCAAGTAGAGGCTTCTGCCTTGAACTCTGAAAAATACTTTGACAAATACCTTCCAAAACTCAGCTTGAGGAAGCTAGAAAGTTGTTTCATTCATAAGCAGAGACTCCAAAAGACTGATAAAAAGTCTGGCTTCCCAGCTGCACAACAAAACCCCCCAAAATAGAGCACTCAATTAGGTGGGATTTTTGAAGGAGTGGTTGCTGCCTGGCAAAATAAGGGAACTGATTAATGTAATGTATTAGGCAAAGCAAACTCAAGAGCCAGCTGCAGATTTTGCAAGAGAATGAGGCATAAAATTTGAAGAGGGACTCTCTCTCTTTGAGGCTATAAACCATTTTATTGACTATGGTGGTTAAACCTCTCTGCAGCCTCCTTGAACTCCAGTGATTTCTGCAAAAATCTCCTTATCAGCAACCGAAGCAGAGGTTTCTCAACTTTCTCTCCTCCTTCCTGTCTCTCTCTCCTTTTTGCCTATTCTTAAAAAAATCAAAAACATGGGTGCATAAATAAAGCATTCAGACAGAACCACAGAATCATAGAATTGCTTGTATTAACTTTGAATAGCACTTCTCAAAAATAAGGTTTTATAAAGATTCATATTTTCACAGAATCATTGAATGGTTTGAGTCGGAAGGAACCTTAAAGATCATCTAGTTCCAGCCTCCCTGCCACATGCAGGGACACCCCCCACTAGACCAAGTTGCTCAGAGCCCCATCCAGCCTGACCTTGAACTCCTCCAGTGTTGGGACATCCACATATTCACTTTGTTATCTCTTCCAGAGTCTCACCATCCTCACAGCAAAAAATTTCTCCCTGATATCTAATCTAAATTTCCCCTCTTTCTGTTTAAAACCATTAACCCTCATCCTAGCTCTGCACTCCCTGATAAAAAATCACTCCTTATCTTTCCTGTAGGCCCCTTCAGGTGCTGAAAAGCTGCTGTGAGCTCTCCCCAGTTCTCCATGGACAAAACAGCCCCAGGTCTCACAGCATGTCCCCATATAGGGTAGGTTCTCCAGTCCTCACATCATGCTTGTGGCCTCCTCTGGACTTGCAGAGACTGTAAAAGGAGGATTTTTTTTAATCCAATCCTGTTATCTGAACTTCATTTTTAAATAAAAAGGCATTAGAGTGAAGGCTGAGCTGTAATTTAAGTGGCCTCATGTTCAAGTCAAAGTACATCATGAGTGCAAAAGATATACAAAACCACTTAACTTTTCCTTAATGGATCCTACCCAGAAAGCTTCAGACTGGTGGATTTAATTGCCTTATGAATTCTTACTGACTTGTTTCAGAAAGTGATGAAAACTGCTGTCACTCACACAGGTATTTAAATAAAATTAATATGAACACAAATTTTTGTGTTGTACATTTAGTATTCCCAGTTTGCCATTAATATGATGACATCTACTTAAACAGACTGTCTGGTGATCAGCACCATTTCTAAAACTTACCCACAGACTGCAAAGGGAACTCAGGCAGAAGGCACCCTGAGCACTGTGACAAAATGTGGAAGTAGAGTAGCTTCTCTATACCTGAAGGAGGCTACAGAAAGGCAGGGGTAGGACTTCTTAATAGGATATGTGATGGAAGCACTAGGAATAAGGGATGTAAATTTGAAGAGGGGGGATTCAGGCTTGAGATAAGAAAGAAATTCCTTACAGTGGTGAGACACTGGAACAGGCTGCCCAGAGAGGCTGTGGATGCTCTCTCAATCCCTGCAGGTGTTTAAGGCCAGGCTGGATGAGGCACTGAGCAGCCTAGTGAAGCAGGAGGTGTCCCTGCTCACGGCAGGGGGATTGGACCTAGATGATCTTGAAAGTCCTTTCCAACCCAACCTGTTCTGATCCTATAGAATCATAGAGTTGGAAGGGACCTTCAAGTGCCATCTAGTCCAGCCCCTCTTTAGTGAGCAGGGAAAAAAAAACAGGTTCAATGTACACTCAGTCCCCTCACTAACCTTTTTCCAGCCCATTTTGCCCCAAACACTGAACACCTGGGCTCCACTGCAGTTCTCTCCCTCCTTCTCCAGCTGTTCCCACTTTACCTTCTCCACCCACATTCCTATTTCTCAGCCTCAGAGAAGGGCCACAGCCACCATTTGCCCCCCCATGGGGCCTGCGGGGTGCTCCTGCTGGTGTCAGCTCTCCTGAACTTCACTGGTGAGTTGCTTTAGCATACCTCAAGGGAACATGGTGGGAGGAGAAAGGCTGGGGGGCCTGCTGGCCCCCAAGCTGGTTAGGCAGGGGGAAGGGTGCCTGGGAGGTCTGGTGGCCACTTCAGTGTCACCCATGGTTGAGCCCCACTGTGTGCTATTGAGGCAATGGTAGGAGGTCTCACTCTGGGGCATTCAGAGAATCACAGAGTATTTATTCTATATGAATCTACAAGGAAAAAGTCTAAATTTGTGCTGTGAATAATTTTTTTACAGTTTTGCTTCCAGGCACCAATTTTTCACCCTTCCTGTTTAAAAATTTTGAGGATGCTAAGTAAGTAAGTAAGTAAATAAATAAAGGGCAAATTGAATCCCATTGGTTAACATGGCATCTACTTGAAATCCATTTTTTTAATCAGATTTTCATTAGAGGTCTGCCAGTGGGCATAGGAAGAAGAGTGGGGTCTGTGACATTTAGTAGCTCTCCCTGCTTTTGTAACTCTTCTAGTTGGCAAAACCTAAGAGTACATCCTTGAAGCACCTTTCACCTACAAGCCAATAACAATTGCTCCTCAATGGCCACCAGGTACTGCAACAACTAGCATCTGTGCCTGTTAGATGGAGAAGCCTTGCAGAGACTTCTTATTAATTAAAAGGAATACAAAAGGAAATTAGCTCATTAGGGTCAGGGTTGATGCTGTACAAAGGGATAATGGTAGGGTACCAAACAGGCGTGGAATGTCCACCAGAGAAATAGCCATCTATTGTTTCTTTTTGGATTAGGGACAAATGATGTCACTTTCCTTTTGCAGGAGAAATGAAGAAATGAGAATAAACTCAGCCAACTATTCAGAAGGTTGAAAAAGCAGGAGACAGTACAGAGACTATTGCCTAGGAACAAGTGACAAAATGAGGTCCAGTCAGAGCCAGTCTCCTTCTAACCAAGAACTATTTAGAGGAGATTCCACATAGATAAAGAGAATCTTAAGGCTTTGGAAGTAGACAAATTGTAAGTGACATCAGCTTTCCAGGCAAAAGGATTGAGAGAAATGCCACTAATAATTCAGAGGCCAGCTATTTCCACTACAATAACCAACAGATGTTTTCATCAAGTATTTTTGTCAAAACAACTGGACAGGATTCTGTTTAAAGCTTGGTTTTCTTACTAGCATTTGTTAAAGAACTTGGTCGTAGAAAATAACCTTGAACTGAATAATCTGAAACTGCTGCCTTGAAAATGGAATGAAAAAGCACAAGCTGTAACTTAGCAGTATGGAATAAACTAGTAGGAGGTGAAATAAAACCCTCCTAAGAAACAGAATAAGTTAGCTTGAGCAAATATGGGTGATAAAATTAGAGCAGTGTGTGAGTAACCAGAATTCAATGCTGCCATGGGTGTTTACAGTATTATTACTGCAAGTGCATCACTCATAACAGTAAAATTTCCTGACTTGAAAGGACAAACCTGAAGGAAGTGAGTGGGCTGGTGTTGTCAGACAAGCAATGAAACTCAAAAACCTCTTTTTTTTTTTTTTTTTAGGAGGGTGAGAGTGTCAGTAAGTTAAAGTTGCCAATCCTCTGTGGAGCTGATATACTAAGGCAGAAGATCAGAGGAAATGTCTCAAAAAAACCTTACTGAAAGCAAGGAAAAGATAAAAAGATTCCACAAACATCTTCCTGGTCTGGAGGTGTACAAAAAAGTCAATATACTCAATAGTCAAAGGAAATTAAAACAATGTCCTTTGGTCATAGAAGTGGAAAGCAGGGAGAGATAAAAATAGAATCATTATTCAAGGAGGAAGAAATAGTTATTAAAGAGCATATTAGGAACATATGTTAGTAGTTGATATAGGAAGTTATTAGGAGCATTTAGATATGTTCTTAAATTAAGCTGAGACAGACCAGAAAAAGGCTGTGGGACTTGACTTGAAAACAAATCTACACATGTGAAGAGTTAGGTCCTCTTCTTCACTGAATTTCAAAGAAGGGGGGGAAAAAAATTCTAGATCTGATACCAAGTCTTAAAAAAAGAATTTATCAAGAGGAATGGTGCTGAGTAACCAGGAAATCACATAGATAGTAGTGTAGTAGCAGGGAAGGGGAAAGGAGAGTAGTCAGGCTCCCTGCATGCCAGATGGATAGGTCTCAACTAAATGTAAAGCTTCAGAAAGAGTTTTCAAGGGAAGACAATTAGAACCAGAAACACAATGGGAATTGAATGGAACATAACACAAGCTCACCAGATACACTTAAATACCAACAAAACCTTATTTTCCTTTACCAAGATAACTCTCTAGCCAAAGGTACTGCAACACACCTAACTCAATTAGTGTTCAGTAATTTATGTGTCTCAAAATCAAGTGAGGAATGGCTAATGAAGTTGGAGAAAATGTTTCTTTTGCTGAAAATAAGGCTGTCCATAATGATATGCAGCAACATCACATGTGCTGCTGTTATGACCTAGACCTGTACAAGCCTTGGGGAAAGGCTGTACTTTCTCTAACTTAATTGTAATAAGTATTTCATTGATATTGTTTCATGTTTTCAATACACTACCCAATTCTGGAGCAACTGTTTTCTCAGTAAGATGAAAAAGGCACTGGAAAAAGAAGAAAAATCAACTGATATATCATGGCAGAGTAGGAAATTATTTTAAAGTAGTGCTCAGCCTGACTTTTCACCCTCTTGCCACTAGAATACAAACGTGGAAAAACTTCAGACCTGGTAGCATTTATCACCATTTAAATCCTTCTCTATGGCTACATCAAGTCACAAGGGGAGAAACTAACCTATTGTGTCAATTATAACAGAAGTACTCTTTGTTTGGTTCATTCCTTCCTCTTTCCATTGTTATTGGAATGCTATTGAGGAAATAAGGATTTACTGACAGTTCCTCCAGCTGTTTTACTTTCTGCCAAGCTCTTCGGGGGAAATACTACTTTGACAACACTAGTTTGATGCTATACCCAGATGTACGTGATGTCACTGACCTGGCAAAGGTGGCTCACACTACCTGGGATTTCTTCAGCACCAAGGAGTCATAGAATCAAACTAGAATGTTATGTGACCTTAAAGATCAAGTTCCAACCCCCCTGCCATGGGCAGGGACACCTCCCACTTAGAACAGGTTGCTCAGTGCCTCATTCAGCCTGGCATTAAACGCCTCCAGAGACTGAGGGGGCATCCACAACCTCTCTGGGCAACCTCTTCCAGTGTCTCACCACCCTCACAGGAAAAAATTTCTTTCATATCTCCTGCTTGAATCTCCCCTCTTCTAATTTGCATCCATTACTCCTAGTTCTGCCATCACATACCCTATTAAAAATTCCTACCCCAGCCTTTCTGAAGCCCTGTTCAGGTATTGAGGGACTACTATGAGGTCCCCCCTGAGCCTTCTCTTCTCCAGGCTGAATAATCCCAACTCCTTCAGCCTGTCCTCAGAAGGGAGGTGCTCCAGCCCACTCACCATCTTTGTGGCCCTCGTCTTGACGTGATCCAGCAGCTCAATGTCCTCCTCATGCTGAGAGCTCCAAAGCTGGCTCTTTACTGTGCTGTTTAGCCCTCCTGCTGCTAGCAGACAACCACTCAAACATCCATATTCATCAGAACATAGACCTATCTCTCACTCAGCTTGTTTTCTCACCACTGTTTATTTATGTAGCATTTTAGAGAAGTAATAAAGTTAATGGGGATAAATCTCTTCTAGTAACAGAGTGTCTCTCTCACCCTTGTGAATGATTTCTCTATTTGACATAACTTCTGTGTGAGCACCACAAATAATGGCCAGTCCACCATTCTGGGCACCTTAACAGATTACCAGTCAGAAGGTTAGATGTTCATCCAGCTGTTATGGTGCATCCCCTATCACTCCCATAAAGCTTTATCATGTCATAGTATCATAGACTAGTTTGGGTTGGAAGGGACCTTAAAGATCATCTAGTTCCTAACCCCCTGCCATAGGAAGGGACCCCTCCCACTAGATTAGGTTGCAATGCACTGCATGATTTGATATGGAAAATCATCTGGGATTTGGTTTGGTTTTTTTTTTCATTCAGAGAGAATAAAATAGCCATTCTGCAAAGGAAATAATTTCTAAACGTCTAAAAATTTCTAAGCTTGTTCTTGTTTATAGTGTTTAGCCACTATAGCACTACAGATCTTCTTGAGTACATACTTCTGCAGTTTCCCATAAGTCACCATAGAATTCACAGGGGGACCATGTACAGTGACTTTGAGGTAATGCAGCCACTGCTGGCATTTGTGAACCAAATAAGCAAAAGGAATTGTAGATTGATTCTTCTCCACAATGAAAAACAGGAGAAACTAATTGTGTGAAAAGCTAAGCAGAACATCTGCAAGCCTTCCTCCCCATGCAAAGAAAGCTCTCTGGGAAACCAACTTCCCATGTGAGTTAACCCCAAACTTAGAAATAACCCTCCCCAAAAGCAGGGAAATTGAAATAAAAGCCAGTGTAAGATAAAAAGCCTCTGGGGTATATTGTCAAAGTGACTCATGAGGTTTAAAGTCAATAGAAGTTGATGAGTGAGACCAAAATTCTGTGTAGTGCTTTAAAAATATACCCTAAGGTACCAAGCAAAGAAACCAAGAGCTAATCCCAGCAAACATATATCATACTGCAAACTTTACTTACACTTTTTTTTTTTAGAAAGGTCACAAGGTATAGATTTTTCTGCTTGCCCCAGAGGGTATAAAACATTTAGAAAGAAGCCTGCCCTGCAGAGAGGGGCAGCCCAAATTGGATGGTTTAAGTGGAAGTTTCAGTGGTGTCCAGCTCCCCTTTTATTCCTCTTCACTCCCATCCACGATAACACTTTCTGACTGTTACTGCTGGTGTGTTTATCTCTAAAGCACACTCACACACCTACTTTGTAGGCACTTCCAACCTCTAGATCCAAGAACAAATCTACCACAATGGTTTTTCTTCTCATTTCTTCCTGGGTTTTTTATCTTTGATTTCTACAGTTCATTGAAGCAGGGCCCTGGACTAAAAATATTTCAGAAATCAGGACACTTGATTGCTAAACATATGCAAAAAAATACTGTTTTTGTAGTTGCTTGGTTTTTTTAAGAATTTATTTTTTAGTTTGTGGTACAAACAGGGAACAGAATGAAATTTGAAGTCATAAAAAACCCAGTCAAATCTTCATGCAGGCATCTAACAAAACCTATTCAATTGTTTATTCTTCTGAGTCATGCTGCAGTTTGGAGGGAGGGAGGGGGAGAGAGACTGAAAAATGACCTTTCTATTTACTGAGACCAGTGCTGTTGATGAAATTTGTTTTCTTTTAACAACGATTTCACTTTAGGATGGTTTTTCTCTGCTTAATTTCTCAAACCTCTATACTTAGTATCACCATTGGCATGAAATCAGGTCACTTCCTTGTTGATGGCTTCACCTGCTCCAGTTCAAATTTCTCATCAGGACTTGGAGGAGAATGACAGTTTGACACAGGAATGTGGCTTTCTGGGCTGTGTTTTGCACTGGCTGAGATGCCCCATGTGATAACAGAGCAAAGACCAGAACAATGGCTGGCCTCCTTGGCTGGGTGGGCTCCCTCTTCCCTGCTGGGAGATACTGGTTTGTTTCTCTCCAAGAATGCGCATGTTTACAGAGTAATTGTTGCAGGGGATAAATAAATAGCCATATGCTCTAGATTTTTGAGCAGCAGCAGCATAAATTGTCACTTCCTCAGTTACTTCCTACGTGCACTCTCATGTTATCCTAGTCATAGGGGCTACAGGAAAGGATAAACTATACTGCTGTTCTGAAAAGCAGACAATCTTTAGTCCTCCTCCTAGATTTCAGATGTTAACTTAAACTTTGCTTGGTCATTTTAGCTGCAAATTATTCCATAAGAAATTATTCCAGCATAAGGAATCTCTAGCAGGCTGTTGCAGTGCTCATTTGATTTTGGAAGTCAACTTCTGAAGAACCAAGTTAACTAAAAAGCAATCCACAAATGGAAAAATTTCCAGAAGTATCTCTCTACCTGCAAAGGTAATTCTTGAGACTGGAGAGGCACTGAGATGTTTTCCAAAAGAATGTTTCTTTACAATGTTCCTAGTGGTGCTTCACAATGATGTTCCCTCCCAAAGCAAAAGGATTTCATTCTTCTCTGTGTCCAAATTCCACATAGCTGAGCAGAAGATGAAGCTATTAAGGTAAAGTCTGTGATTTCATGTCAATACCTGAAGGAGGCCTACAGAAAGAATGGTGTAGGACTTTTTAATAGGATATGTGATGGCAGGACTAGGAATAACAGATACAAATTGGAAGAGGGGAGTTTCAGGCTGGAGATAAAAAAGAAACTCTCTCCTGTGAGGATGGTGAGACACTGGAAGAGGTTGCCCAGAGAGGTTGTGGATGTCCCCTCTCTGGAGGTGTTTAAGGCCAGGCTGGATGAGGCACTGAGCAACCTGGTCTAGTGGGAGGTGTTCCTGCTAATGGCAGGGGGGCTGGAACTAGATGATCTTTAAAGTCTCTTCCAACCCAAATCATTCTATGATCTAGAAAATCTTTTCAGTGTATCACTGATTAGATGCTGACAGTGGTAGAGAAGAGGTTGACAGGGTGAATGCTGTTGCCTGGAACTGATGGTTAGATTCCTAACAGAAAAGAAAAAAAGAATCTATTTTTATCATTAGCTAATCTGATACATTATTTGATTTCAAGTAATTTATCCTTCTACTCCATTACCTATTATTAGTGTCCTCTTTTCTTTCTGTTCCATTCAAAATGAAAAATGTTTACCCTGATTAAATTCTTCCAGCAGAAAGTTTGCATACAGGGGACAGCTGAGGCCAGCTTTCACTTTCCACTTTGCTGGAGTCTTTTCACTAGCACTCAGAAAGCTGTTCAGCCTCACCCTACTACTGAGATGTATATTGCAATCACAAATACATGTATGTGCTTCACACATCTACGTGCAAGTAACTTTCAGGTTACATGTCAAATGACTGAATGGAATTTTATTTCTAAATGGCAAGTTTTATTTCTAAATGGCAGCATTGCAAGTTTTATCTTTCATTTTCAGCAAGGCCATTTTCTACCACACTTGTTCCAAGTGAAAGGGAAAGAAAAGCAGGCTTCCAGTTGCAGATTCATCTGAATTAGATGGAGAACTACAGTAGATGACTGTCTATAATGGACATAGCATGTATGGGGGATATATATGTTATATGCACACATAATATGTATGTATTAAGTTAGAATATAGAGCTGTTGGAGTGGGTCCAGAGGAGGCCACAAAGATGATGAGAAGGCTGGAGCACCTCCCTTCTGAGGACAGGCTGAAGGAGCTGGGGTTGTTCAGCCTGGAGAAGAGAAGGCTCAGGGGGGACCTCACAGTAGTTTCTCAATACCTGAAGGAAGTGGGCTACAGAAAGGCTGGGGTAGGACTTTTTGATAGGATATGTGATGGAAGGACTATGAGTAATGAAGGCATATTGGAAGAGGGGAGATTCAGGCTGGAGATAAGAATGCAATTCTTATTGTGAGGGTGGTGAGACACTGGAAGAGGTTGCCCAGAGAGGTTATGGATGCCCCCAGCCTGGAATTATTTATGGCCAGGCTGGATGAGGCGCTGAGCAACTTGATCTAGTGGGAGGTGTCCCTGCCCATGGCAAGGGGGTTAGAACTAGATGATCTTTAAGTCCCTTCCAACCCAAACCATTCTATGATTCCACAAATATATAAATATCTTAGCACAGAGATGCTTATGAATGCTAAGTGGTTTTCAGATATTTACCTGGATATGTATGATTATGATTAGAATCTTTAAATAACATTTATGACAATTAACTGCCAAATTATACTAATTAGTGTCTCCCATTTCTCCTCTATCAGTGAATAGAGGTCCTTAGGCTCTTTTACATATTAATTACACATTTCAAATGTACCTTTGTATACATTTGTATTTACTTCCCTAATGCATTTAAGAGTATACTACAACATTATAGTGAGAGTAAGATGTGACTGTGATGTGATGACAATTTTCACCACAGACTCTTCACCTCTAGAAAAGGAGTTTGTGCAGTTGATTTGTTCTTTCCCACACAATGATGCTCTTATTTTATCTGACATTCACTAAAAATAAGCCTGTGTGAATGAAGGAATTAGGTCACCTAGTGACATTACCTCTGGTAGAAGAATATTCAAGAAAAGAAGTTTGAATCTGTGCACGGCATGGTAGCTCCATGCACTGAAGTGACAGGATGGCCAGAGTAATTGCTTCCAGTGCTGGAGCAGAGGGAGGGATGCCATGGTTACTGGTGGCAGCAGTCCCTCCTGCCAGTAGGCAATGCATTGCTGCACTACCCTGGACACTGCATATTTGCTGCCCTGAGGGGGTGATGGCTTTTGGCATAATCAGGGAACAGTGTCCCTTTTACAGCCAGATCAGGAGGGTCTCTACTGCCCAGTAGGAAACACCTCTGCTGATGGCAGGACAGGAGAATGGAGCCCTTGTCCTGCTGCCCATGCAGGGAATTAGCACCCCACCACATCTCCAGAATCCCTTTGTGGTGCTCTTGACCTGGTGCAAAGAATGAGACAAGCTACAAGCCTATAAAATCATAGAATAGTTTGGGTTGGAAGGGATATTAAAGATTTAAAG
>VZTY01023670.1:0-45387 GCA_013400935.1 Turnix velox | reverse complement strand
CCTGCCATAGGCAGGGACACCTCCCACTAGACCAGTTTGCTCAGTGCTTCATCCAGTCTGGCCTTAAACACCTCCAAGGATTGAGGGGGCATCCACAGTCTCTCTGGGCAACCTGTTCCAGTGTCTCACCACCCTCACAGTAAAGAACTTCTTTCTTCTCTCCAGCCTGAATCTCCCCTCTTCCAATTTACATCTGTTATTCCTAGTCCTGCTTGTTAAAAAGTCGTACCCTAGGCTTTCTGCAGCCCCCTTCAGATATTGAGAAGCTACCATGAGGTCCCTCCTGAGTCTTGTCTTCTCCAGGCTGAACAAGACCAACTCTTTCAGCCTATCCTATGCTGGAGTCAGCAGCAACCTCAGCGTTGCTCCTGTAATGTCGCCTCACAACTCAGCTTTTCAGCCCTCTCTTTCTTTCTTCAGGGCTGTACAAGGCCTCTCAGTCTCATGTTTTTTTTTTCTTTTGGTGCATGTTAGTACATGCCAGCTCATGGCTTGGTGCTCCACCAGCTTCGTGTTCTGAGAATCCAACCTGTCAGAGCACATGTACCTGCCCAAGATACTTTCTCTGATGACTGGGATACCCATTATATACACAGTTACTGACTTCATGACTTGCCCATCTGTGCCTATTATGGAATGACACTGGACAAAAAAATCAAACTCCAGTCCAACAAAAAAGAATTTAATATAAAGTATCTATCCTGGAAAATAAGATGGGGAATCTTCCTCATCCTCAGGTTTTAGGACAGTCATTACATTATGCTCTCTCTAGTAGTACTTAGCAACAGAAAGCTCGCCTATAGTTTCATAATAGTAATAATAATGTAATTGAATTCTTAAATTATGAAAAGCAGCATTAGCTAAATTCCTTTTATTACTTTTTTACTTAATGGATATGACAAAGCTAAAAAGGAGTTTCCTATGGAGTCAGGAGATGTGCAAATCTGTGCATGGTCTTTTCTATAAACAAAGCTAAAAAGGAGCTTCCTATGAAGTCAGGAGCTGTGCATGCTCTTTTCCATATACAAAGCTAATTGTAACAGATTTATGTATTTGGGGAAGCAAAGAATTCCTCATGTGAAACAACAAGCTGTTACCTATGGCACTGAGTCCAGACAGGACAATACTGTAGAGCCTTGACCTTCACAGCCACAGTGACTGAGCAGTGTGTAGAGAGGAAGAAGGGACAGGCTCCCTGAGTGCAATGTGTTTTTTTAAATCATCCCTGCCTCTTTACTCAACTAATCTTTCATCATGATATTCTGCCCTGTGTTTGAAAAGCATCATTATATTTAGTTTTTCTTACTCTAGACCTCCATGTGCCCCACTGCCTTCCACACTGCAGTGTCCTCCCTGAAAGACAAACATGTTCTCTGTGTAAAACTCACATAAGCTCCTCAGGCTTAGGGAACAAGCTCAGGACACAAATCTAGTTCCCTTGACTGACAGTATTTTGGGAAAAATCCTTCCCCACTGTAGTGCTTACAGTGCTTTTGGGGGCACCTCAGGATTTATATGATGATATTCATCAAAGCTGCTGTGCACCGAGTTTGTGGGTAGGGTGGTAAAACAGCATGAACTAATATGTTCCTGGAGCTGCAGTGCCAGGCACAATTGGCCCAGCTCACATGAAGCATTACACTGCCAGAAAACAATCAGAGTGACCCAGAAAAACCACGTGTACAGTAATCTCTATATATCCATTTGCACTAGATCTGAATTCGCTCCTGTGCCTGTTGGATAAATGATGAGCTTTAGCAGCATTTCCAGTGTTTGCTTCACCAGGATGAGAGCCACGTGCTGGGGAAATCTGTGAGAATCTTTCAGCAGGGTGAAGAAATGAATGTAATGAAAAGGAGGAGGACAGGGCACTTCTAAGGGCAACCTGGGACTTCACAAACTGCAGATGGCATGTGGTGCTTTTGCAGGGGTGGGGGTTTTGTCTATACTATTGTTTTTAGTAGTCCAAGGCTATCCTTCCTTTAGGTATAGCACAAAAATGGCTCATAACGAATAAGAAAGGACAGACGTTCAGTAAGGAATTTTCTATTCTCATCTTCTACCTCAATGCAAGAGGGTATTAATTCCATCCACCATGGGAATTGTTCCTAGCTTTGTACCAGCCAAATTACTGCCAGCCAAGGACAAATGAGATGTACACATGTAGATCAGCTTGCCTAGATCTACCTAATGTGCAAAGGTGAAGGAACTTCTTCATACCATGGCTTTCCAGGGCCCCTACTCTTGAAAGCAAGAAATTTCATAGAATCATAGGGTTGGAAGGGACCTCAAGGATCATGTAGCTCCAACCCCCCTGCCTAGCAGGGCCACCAAACAAACACATTTACTAGATCAGGTTGCTCAGACCATCAGCAAGTCTGGCCTTGAATGTCTCCAGGGATGGGTGCTCCACCACCTCTCTGGGCAACATCTTCCAGTGCCTCAGCACCCTCATAGTGAAGAAATTTTTCCTAATGTCTAACCTAAACTTACCCTTCTCTAGTTTAAAGCCATTGCTCTCCATCTTACTGCAACATGCCTTGGCTACATTTGATTGAACATACACCCAAAAGTCTTGGTCCTTCAACCCCCCTCTCAGATGGGGGTTGCCACTGGGATGCAAAAGCAGCCTCAGAGAGGGCCTCTAGAACAAGTTAATCTAAGCCTTTCCTCCTTGTTTCTGGGTGTGCATTCCTGTGTATTGCTGGTCCAGAAAGCTAATCTAGCCAAGAATGACTCTTCTCATAGATGGAGTTTTCACCTCTTGTCTTAAACAACTTGTAAGCACCAGGGTCAGCAAAGAGATAGTGAAGAGCACAGGGTCTCAGCAGCCTCTGTCCATAACCTGAGTTATTCTGGTGCATAAGCAATATCTTCAATTTCCTAACAGGATAAAAAGTCACAATCCATCTCATAGGGATTTTTCTAAGTTGTTCCAATACACAGATCATCAGATAACGGATCAGTGCTCATGCACATTAATTATTCTGAGACTGTTCTCAAAAAGCACACGTATTTATAGATTAGTTGTTTAATGAAGCTTGTTTTGAAATCAAAACAAATCCAAAATGAATATTCAACTCAAAGTTGTCTTACTTCTGCAGAAGAACCTTGTTTCTTCACTGTTCTTTATAGTGAAGGTGGTGAGACACTGGAACAGGTTGCCCAGAGAGACTGTGGATGCCCCCTCAATCCCTGGAGGTGTTTAAGGCCAGGCTGGATGAGGCACTGAGCAACTTGTTCTAGAGGGAGGTGTCCCTGCCCATGGCAGGGCGGTTGGAACTAGATGATCTCGAATGTTCCTTCCAACCCAAACCATTCTATGATTCTTTGACCACAGCAAACTCCGGGCAGTTGCAGGCCAGCTTTATTTGTGCTTCAGCTCTATGCACAGTGATCTTTTCATAGCACAGCTGCTGCCATGCTGACACGTGCAATACCCTCACACCCAAATTACTATTTATGCTGCTAAAATGCCCTGCTTTGCTGTGAACTGTACATTGAATTTTGATGACACAAGATTTTATTGTGATCCTGATGGACTGTTGATTGTTTTGGTTTTGTTTTTTTTTCCTGAAGCAAAATATCAAACTGATAAACTGTTCCAAGCCTCAGGCAGAGAACAGCAAAAGAACTGCAGAGAGATGTTGTACTTGACACAACTGAAGGCTGTAAAAATATGAGTTTAGAAGTGCTCAGCTCTTCCCACTGCATATCTTCCAACTTAAATGAATACTGTTATTGCCAGCATAATGCATTTTTTAACAACAAATCCTTCTCACAGGCATACAAATTACTTCCTGCACAGTTTTGTTTTTATTTCAGTGATCCAAACAGCTTCCAAAATAAGGAGAAAGCTGAAAACAGTGTGCTTCTGTTTAATACTGTAGGACATTTTTTTTTAATGCAGCTGCTAAAACAATGGCAAATATCATCCCTGGCCATAAAGATAAAGTTTCTGGACCTAACGCTGCTTTGGCTATCAATGCTCTAACCATGAATGTGTTTGGTGTGGGGGGAGAAAAGAGAATTTCAGAGCAATAGGAGCAGAGGCAGAGGGCACAAGGACTTTCAGAGAAGAAGAATTTTAAATGTGACCTGGCTAATGAGAGGGAAATTTTCACTGGGTGACAAAAATTTTTACAAAGTTCCATCTTTTAGAAATAATTCGCTAGGTGCTTCATTTTAAATGCCTGTATAAAGTTTACAAGGCCATTTTAAGGTACCTTGCTTTTTATTTCCTGTGGCTGTAAACCACAAGAACCAGAAAGTAAAAAGAATTCTTGGTTATTTTGCCTAGGGGAACACTGCTTTTTATCCAGCATGCCACTAGTGATGAGTTGGGTCTTTTTCACTGTCTCTTAGTAATATTGAGGCAGGAGTACAGCCATGAGAGTTCGGGGTTGGATTTTTTTGCAGTTTATGCACTTAAAACTAGATTTGCTAAAGATCTTCAAATGCAGATGTCTGAACAAAAGCATCTAATGCCACGTGGGCTTATGTCTGCAGTGCTGGAGATCCTTGACAGATCCAGCTAAAAGAATGTAGCCTTCTCACAATCCACCAGTGATTTGTATGAAAAAACAGTCCAATAAAGCATCAGCCTCATGGTAAGAAGCCATGGTACCACATCTAGTGTGTGAGCACTGGGCATGATCCTGCACCACACTCTGCTCTACTCCCTAAGGCCAACGTCTGAAAACCTGCTTCAGCATGTTTCTGAAACCTTCCTGCTGAAGGAAGCCACTTGTTTCTCTCACCAGGGTCACAACTTCTGTTGCAGGTAACCTTGTTTTATTCTCTTGATCTGCACATGTGTCTGAAGAAAAGGACAGGTGAGTGGACACTCACCCTTCTGGATCCATTTATGGTGCTGCAAGAAACAGACCATTTAGCATTTAACTCATTTTTCAAGGATTTCTGTGTTGGAAGCCCTTTTTGCTTTCTTGATGTCCTTAGGACATCATGACTGCAGGAGCAGTATCGCTGCAGCACAGCGGATGCTCTGTGTTCATCATAAACACAGCACCTTCATGTAGGAAACCAGTGTTCATCCCATGAAATTAAATCTTCTAGCTGTTTTTTCTTTTATCTGATGAGATGGATTTGGGCTGAAAGATGTGTGGTTTGGGTTTTGGATTGAGGCTAACATGGATTTCAGCTTCTGAGAAGTCAAGGTGAGGACATGGAGAATCCTGTATCCACATGATTCACAACCATGGACATAAAAATACAGAAAAGACAGGCTTGGTGAGGTTCTGGGCAACCTGATCTAGTGCAGAATGTCCCTGTCACTGCAGGGGGTTGGACTATGTGGTCTTTGAAGGTCTCTTCCAACCCTATGATTCCATGATTTAGCTATTCCATCTATGAGGAAAAGTACATCTCTTTCAAACACGCACAAAAGATCTTCTTTCCAAGTTTTTTTTTGGTTTTTCCTTATGATTCAATTAAGGAAGTGATCAAATATATTTTATTTCACTATTCTCTTCCTTCTCAAGTAATTTTATTACTAGGCTTTCTCATCATCAGAGCAGATATGTAGGAAGCACTGTAAATAAACAGAAAGGAAGGTGGACTTCAGAACACACTTTACTCCAGGCTTTTAGGCAAAATAGTTTGCTAGAAGGCAGCTTTGATGGCACTT
The DNA here is from genome assembly GCA_013400935.1 of Turnix velox. Classification (NCBI taxonomy): domain Eukaryota; kingdom Metazoa; phylum Chordata; class Aves; order Charadriiformes; family Turnicidae; genus Turnix; species Turnix velox. The sequence continues at coordinate 39,740 of VZTY01023670.1, read as the reverse complement.
TTCTTTCCCCAAAGACATCCCTCATTACTGAATACTACATGTTGCCCTGTTGGTCTGGAAGAAACATTTCATTAACTACAATATCACTATAGATTGCATCTAGTTGCCATAGAAACTTTGGAGAAGAAGCTTAGATTTAACCCTTAGAATGGACTGAATTTTTCATCCTTACAACATTATAACTTTAAAAGGTACTATGCCTTTTATTGGCCTTTATCTTTCTGTAGAAGAACTGTCAGCTGCTGATAATTGATACAGGGCTGATGGTTGGGAAATATTTTTAACAACTGGGACACTGCAGTGAGGGACCAGAATTGCTGTTGACTTCACTGCAACAGTGATCTCCACCTCAGTCATTCAAAGTTAAAGGCTGATGTAAAATTGTGGTAGAAAATTTTTTTTACTGATGTGGTGTGGTGTAAAAGAGGACAAGTCAGCAAATATAGGTGCTGGTCATCACTTTGCCACAACACCTGTCAGTCATAATTTGTTTGTCAAATAGACATAAGGGCACTGCATATTATGGAGGTGTTTAGAGATCTTCAGGTAGAAAGTAACTGCTTATGGACAACTGTTTGTTTCCTTCCCATAGTAGAAAGAGCCGAAGAAACTTTTTTCTTTTGCAAATAAAGATCAGCCTTCAGCCTAAGACTACAGACTAATCCATACAATAGGATCTTCAGCTCCCTTGGCAGCAGCACTGCCAGTGAAATGCTTTCAACTGAGACTCCTTCCTAGTGTGCATGGAAAGACCAGGGTTCACAGTGCTTTCACACTGAAGCAATGCACTGCTGTGCTCCAGATCACACCACTTTATCTTCTATGTAAATAGCTCACTCAGGGAAGAGGCATCAGCTCACTCTGAAACTGGAGCCACAGTCCCGTATCTGTCTTCACTTTGTACTTGAGCAACAAAGAAGTTTTTCTTTACTGGTTTCAATTCTGTTAAAATAAAAAGCCTGAAGATTATGGTGCTCCCTGCTCATATAAGCATAAGGATAAATTGTGCAGTGTATGCTATTGTCACTCAATAAAGGGTTCCTTCTGCCTTGCCAGGCTACATATAAATGTGAAAAGCCCAGTATCCAAATGGTCTCAAGTTCTCCATCTCCCTTTTTCTTGTGTTCTCATTTCCTCACTTATTAGAAATACATCAACATCAACAAATGATAGTTTAAGGTTACAGCAGTGGAAGAATCTGGCTTCCTCTCCTGCCAACATTTTTTGCAGGGTGGCTCCTGCACACTAGCACTTTTGTTCTTTTGGGGACAAGCTCCTTTCAGTTTGAAAAACTCAGCCTCCAGTTACAGCTGGTTTTGTTCTGAAATAAAAACTGGAGGGGGATGTGTGTGTGGGGATGAGAGATCTTGTGCCCATGCAGTTCTGTGACTATTCCATGACAGGATTGTGGTGAGGGCTACAGTTAAGTTGATAACAGAGGTTTTCTTGTGAAAATCCTCTTAACTACATTGCAGAGCCCTTACTCATGCTGGTGGACCAAGCAGTGTCACTGAAGTCAACGAGGCTGTGGTGCTTTAGTATTTCAGATCACATAATGATCACTGTAATAGGAATGATCATAATGAAACACTTTCACTGGGAAGTCAATGGGTCTATCTGGGCAAATGTTCAAGAGCATGAATGAGAATTTCACAATTTAGCCCAACACATACTATTTTCTGACCAATTCATTATCTCTTCTAGATAAAAACTCTATGAATAATCCCATCCCACATGTGCAAACTACACAATGAACCTGGCTCTGCTTGGAATATCTAATTTGTGTCAGTGGCATTGCTCCAGAGGAATGTATTTAACTCTTTGAAGTCACTATTAGATTAGGACAAACTTGATGCTTTTAGCTGATTGACAGGAAATCATTAAAAAAAAAAAAAAAGTTTGGGTTTTTTTGTCCTTGGGAAGCACTGGTTTTAAATAGCACTGTTTCACCTGAAATGTCTCATAGCTGAAGCAGTGCCTTAAAATGGTGCAACTTCACATGAAGGAAAGAAGACTCAGCATGAGAAATCTTATTACAGGAACATTAAATGATTTCAAATAATGAGGTAACAGAGTGAAAACCACCCAGTGAATACAGAACTCATTAGTGAGCGGTCTCATATTTAATTAGCATTCAGTGTTTTGAAATAGGAAGACAGCCAGCTACCCAGTCATTAATTCAAATTTAGAATTACCAACACCAGTAAACCCAGTAAGCAGAGGAATTCTCCTGGGACCTATCCCATTGAAGGTAGTCCCTACTGCACATTGTTAAAAGGCTGAATATTGCTGGGAAAGCACAACTGTAAACAAAGAGCTGTTTATCAAACATCCTCTTCTTGCACCACATCTAGGCTGATACTTTGATTGCACCAGGCACACACCTTATTTTTCTGATAGTGTTTGGATAACTCAGAGCTGTATTTCCTTTCTCTTTTTCCACTGGCAGCTAAGTTCCAATCCAATCTCTTTTACTTGCTCCTTAAAATGACACAACTTGAAGAGAAACCCATAGACACCAAAGGGAAGAACAAGTAATTGCAACAGAATTCATGCTTTATGCAAATAACCACCTGATGGGAACTGAGGCAGTTTCACATCTGAACTGATCAGAAAATAGTAGGTGTTGTGTAAATCCTGGACAGAAGAAAGAGACCCCTGCATTTTGGAAAGAGGAGAGTAAAGTAGTATAAAAAAATGTCAAAAAGAAGAAGTTGAGCCAGCTGAAAAGTCAGAAGATAACAAAGATAACCAGCTCAGTGATTGTTGATACTCTCTAATTCAATTTTAAAAGTGTTCTCTGGACTGATGAAAGTCCATCCAGTTATCCCACTGCATCATCCTAGTGGGACAGAGCAGTAAAAACCTCTCCCGTGCTGATTCATCCCTACAGACCAACATAGAGTGAGCAGACTCACAACCATGCAGCTGCATCTCCAGCAGTGTTCCCTCTGGCTCAGGAGTTCTCCAGTTTGCCTGGGGCTTGAGACTCATAGAAAAATCACTGTATTATGGTTCAGATGCTCAAGAACTTAGCATCATACTAACGATCAATTTGCCCTTGCACTTCCAAGATACAGCAGAAACATCACAGAGAAAAATCTGATCTGAAAAGTCCCTGAATTTTCTTGATGAGTAGAATGTACATTTAACACCAGCCAGGAGCTGAGAGCTTATAAATCTGCTGCCTGCCACAACTCTAAAACTTTGTGTACTTAAATTATCTAACAGATGGATATCCACAGCAATTCTACCTGCAGACATCTTGTCATAGAGACACCAGATGTCAGTTCAACATCAGAAGGAATATCTCTGAGCATCAGAAGAGCAAATACTTCTTTCTTCTACAAAAAAAGAACAACGTCTGTCTGAACAATCTGATAAAAAGTTTACAGCATTCTAGGAAAAAAAATAAACAAAAGCATGTAGCAACACTTCCTGCATTTGCAGAGTCCCATCGCAGAATATTATAGCTTCTTATTTTCTGTCTCAGTTTTTACAAAGCCTGCACCTTTTGAAACATGCTGAGGCACTTTTGCAGAGTCAGTGCTCGTATCTATTAAAGGTTGGTATCAGACAAAATTAAATCATTTGTAAATATTAATGTCTTCTAGTGTTACTTTCCTTTGGGATAAGATTCTTTTCATTTATGTTCCTGTGTTTTTAGCCTAATTTTAATAATAAATTGACAGTTACTTCTAAGATATGAAAGAAGAGCCTGTACATAGATATGCATAGAATTGAATCAAAGCATGGTTTGGGTTGGAAGAGATCTTAAAGATCATCTAGTTCAAACACATCTGCCATGGGCAGGGCACCTCCCAGTAGACCAAGTTGATCAGTGCCTCATCCAGCCTGGCCTTAAACACCTCCAGGGATTGAGGGGAGTATCCACAACCTCTCTGGGCAACATTTGTACCCCAGATGTTGGGTAGGAAGAGTTCTCATCCTACATCTTTCCAGAGCCTGACCACCACCCTCACAGGATAGAATTTCTTTCTTGTCTCCAGCCTAAATCTCCCCTCTTCTAATTTACATCCATTACTTCTAGTCCTGCCATCTCCTATCCTATTCAAAAATCCTACCCCTGCCTTTCTTCAGGTATTGAGAAGCCACTGTGAGGTTCCCCCTGAGGCTTCTCCAGGCTGAACAAACCCAACTCCTTCAGCCTGTCTTCACAAGGGAGGTGCTCCAGCTCCCTCATTATCTTCATGGCCCTCCTCTGGACCCACTCCAACAGCTCAATGGCCTTCTTATGTTGAGGGATCCTGAACTGGACAGAGTAACTCCAAGTGGGATCTCACCAGAGCTGAGTAGAGGGGCAAAATCACTTCCCTTGATCTGCTGGTCACTCTTCTCTTGATGGGTTGGTCTTCTGGGCTGCAAGAACACACTGCTGGCTCATGTTGAGTTTTTCATCCACTGACACTCTCAAATCCTTCATGCACTACTGTTATCAAAAAGTGTAGTCCATTATCTGTGTTAGACAATGGGGGTCCTGATTTTGTGTAGATTTGCTGGCGTGTGCTGTGCTGCAGGAGGAACTCAAACCTTCCTGGGCTTCAGATTTCCCTTGCATAATCGGGTTGGGTGTAATTGTGAGGGCTCACTCAGGTGTGTGGAAGTGAGTGTGCAAATGAAAACCATCTGTGCACTAGAGAGGTTTGGAACTAAAACCATAACAGTGCTGTGAAATGAAGACTGTGAGTTTTATTTCACTTGAGATATCCCCATGCCTGGAAGAGATAATTTTTTCTGTCCCCATTTCTGACTTGGGTGCTGCCAGCTATCCAGAGTAACTCAGAAAGGAATTCTAAGGAATTGGCACCAAATACTAAGGGATGTAACTTTAAAAAAAATGAAAATTTCTGTTTGTTTTCTCTGAAATAAAAAAACACACCATTAAAATCAAATCCTCTTTCGTTTGTCTTTTGTTACACTCTTCTCTCACTGACTAATTTGCACAGCACAGATGCCAAATGTTTGTTTGTAAATAAATGGTTAAAGGATCAGAAACATACAGCACTTACCCTGCCAGCCTTATTGACAAGTTCTCCAACAGGCAAGCCCTTGTTACAGGATTTAAGTGAATGAAAAGCATTATTTATCTATAGACATGAGACATGAGCTAATTGAACTTGCCAGATTGTAAACAGTACCATATAGAGGAAATAAATAGGGGTTTAATTCCTAAAGGTGAGTTAGGTTCAACATTTTAAGTATCCTGCTGCCTAGTGAATCCTGGACCTATGCCCACAGTTTAGTGTTTTATGGAGAAGTAAGTGCTTAAGAAGGGGATTCTAGGCTTTCTAGCATGAAACATGAACACAAAGGCTGTTAAGTGAGTGTTCAAGGACTCTGCTGCCTCTCCCTAGGCTGCCATAAAGAATCATGGTTAGATTCTCTTGTAGCTATCAGAGTGTCTGTCACATCACTGCTGTCTTGCAAAACAGAGCATAAAATCATTGAGTCTGCCCCTTCACAGCCTGGCTGAAGCCCTCTCATCATCTTCATGGCCCTCCTCTGGACCTGCTCCTAAAGCTCAATGTCCTTCTTATTCTGAGGGTTCCAGAACAGGACACAGTACTCTAGGTGGGGTCTTTTCTTTGCCACATAACTTCATATCAATCAGGAGACTGAGGAGGCAACCAAGAGAAGATGAAAAGAAATTTTTAACATTATTCTGAGAAAGTAGGAGTAGCTTTCATCTGCCATGTGACATTACTACATACACAATCTCCTTCGTTCCCAAAGTCTTCCCTGGCTATTTAGTACCATCACTTCCCACTGGTAGAGGAAATTGAATGAAAGCATCTGGATAAAGCACTTAAACATCCATTAGGGCAAAGAGTTTAAAATAACAGACTAAAAGCTTTAGTATGGACGCTTCCTGGGAAGACCTGGGCTTCAGTTTCTCATGCAATGGGAGATGCTGGTGCTTACACACAGCAAAGTAATGTTCATAACAAGTTTCAACTGGTCTTTCTTGGCCTTTGGAAATTCAGATACTTCATAAACACTCCATGCTTCTTCTAAAGCCAAACGAAACCACCAAATGGACAGATTCATCGATATCCTGATGTGCTGAAAACTTTGCCTTCATTCTTGTCTATAAATATGGAAAAGGCGAGTGTCAGGAGGATGGAGCCAGGCTCCTCTCAGTGACATCCAATGACAGGACAAGGGGCAGTGGCAGTGGGTGCAAGCTGGAACACTGGAGGTTCCACAGATATATGAGACAAAACTTTGTCAGGGTGAAGGTGAGAGAACAGTGGCACAGGCTGCCCAGAGAGGGTGTGGGGTCTCCTTCTCTGGAGACATTCAAATCCCACCTGGATGTCTTCCTGTGTGACCTGATCTGGGTGTTCCTGCTCCGGCAGGGGGATGGTACTAGATGACCTCTCCAGGTCCCTTCCAACCCCTGGTATTCTGTGATTCTGTGAAACATTGCATTGAAACCATGCAGGAGATGATCAGTGCTTTTCACTCCATTGAGCACAGTCCATCTTGATTGCATTTTTAGGTTGGCATGTTGTGACAGAGATTCTTTTCCAAGCATATTCTTGGTCTTTCACTGTCCTTCTGAGCAGCACACCTCCTTGGTCATATAATGAGCGGGGCACAGACATCCTGCAACTGCTTCCTGGCAGCATCCTGCAAGAGAGCTGAGTGAGGCTCTACAAGCACTCATAAGATGAGCAGCCACTTTTGTGATTGCACAGGGAGGAGCCTTTTTGCACAGAATCATCCCTGTTCCACCACTCTGTTACCCTCCTTTCTTCCTCTTCCTTTATGATTAGGTGGAAATTATCCAGTAAAAAGTCTACGAAGCTGAATCTTGATTCACTGGGGGGGGACAGTGGAGATTTATTCATAGAATCACAGAATGTCAGGGGTTGGAAGGGACCTGGAGAGCTCATCTAGTCCCATCCCCCTGCCAGAGCAGGAACACCCAGACCAGGTCACACAGGAAGACATCCAGGTGGGGTTTGAATGTCTCCAGAGAAGGAGACCCCACGCCCTCTCTGAGCAAGCCTGTGCTACTGTCCTCTCACCCTGATAGTTTTGTCTCATATTTCTGTGGAACCTCCCGTGTTCCAGTTTGCACCCATTGCCCTGTGTCCTATCACTGGAGATCACTGAGAAGAGCCTGGCTCCATCCTTCTGACACTCACCCTTTACGTATTTATAGACATTAATGAGGTCACCCCCCAGTCTCCTCCTGCTTCTCCCTTTGTCATAGGGCGAACAACCATTTCCAATCTTGTTAAATGATGGAATTTCCTGTTCTGGTTAGTACTATAGTTAAAGTTCTAAATTATCTCCCAACTGAATGTTTCCCTGGTCTAATTGCCAGGCTTTGGAAAGAGCACCCAGGCCCTGAGAGGAGAGCATCTATGCCATATCCAGCTGGCTGCTGGCCCAAAGCAGTCAGAGTAGCCACTGGATAGAGACTAGAGACAGATTTACACTCCCATGGGCTGAAATCTTTGTAGCTTCTCTTGCAGAGCTCTGCCATCCCCTGCTACTGTGAGCCACTCTCTCTGAGTGACTGAGCAACTTGCTGGGTTAGGTTTTTTTGTTGTTGTGTTGTTTTGGGGGGATTTTTTTGGCTTTTTTTTTTCTTTTCATTGCCTTGACCCTGGGAGTGTTGCCAAGCCCTGGGAGAGCTGGATGGGCAGCTGATAGTCTGCGAACCCTGCGAGGAGGCTGGGTGATGCTGGGATCTACCCTGCATGCAGTCTTGCTCCCTGCTGGGTGAAAAATCTTTGCAGCTGAGTTTCTTCATGAGGGAAGTTCATGAGTGAAGTTGGCTCCTGATCTAATGGGTGGTGTCCCTGCCTATGGCAGTGGATTGGAACGAGGTGATCTTTAAGGTCCCTTCCAACCCAAACTATTCTATGATTGCTGGGAAGAGAAGGACATAAGATAACTCAAGGGCAAGTCTGACTTGAATCCACCCTCAAGGATTCAATCCACCCTTAAAAATCCATTTTATCCTGTCCAGCCCTGAGTGATAGATACAAAAGTTAGTACAAAGTATTGTGAAATTAGTGACTTCAGATTTCCCTTAATATAAAGCAAATATAGTGGGGATGCCATTGTAGCTTATCAATACCTGAAGGAAGTGCGCTACAGAAAGGCTGGAGTAGGACTTTTTAATAGGGTCCAGGATGGCAGGACTAGGAGTAATGGATGAAAATTGGAAGAGGGGAGATTTAGGCTGGAGATAAGAAAGAAATTCTTTCCTGTGAGGGTGGTAAGACACTAGAAGAGGTTGCCCAGAGAGGTTGTGGATGCCCCCTCCCTGGAGGTGTTTGAAGCCAGGCTGGATGAGGCACTGAGCAACCTGGTCTAGTGGAAGGAGTCCCTGCCCATGGCAGGGGGGGGGAACCAGATGATTTTTGAGGTCCCTTCCAACCCAAACTATTTCATGATTCTATGAAGGTGGTAGGGAGCTACAGTTTCTGTATTGCTTTGTTTTAACCAAAGTGTTTACACTACTACTAATGCATATTACTAATTCACTTGTCAGTTAATCTACATCCAGAAAAAGTGAAAAGATTTCACTTCTTATTAGCATCAATGCAATGGCTAATGTGCACTCATCTTGATTATGATGATGGTATAAAGCCCCTGTTCTTCTTTTCACATTGTCCCCTTATAAGCAGAGGGGCTTGATTCTACCTCCAGCTTGTTTGATTACTGCCATTTTACTCCTCAACTGAGCTTATGGTAATTATTACCCTCCCTCTTTTATTTTCCACAAATTCTCAGTAATTCCTTCTCCTCTGGCTTGTTGTGTCTCTCCCAGGTTAGAAGGGGTCACAGAAAGTATCAATCACTTGTGTGAACAGGCTGTAGCATCCTCAGAGGAATACTCTGTCATGCCCACAGTGTCCTTGTGCCACCATTACCCATGTCCCATCTGGCTGTCATCGTGTTGCCCCATCTCCCACTCACACCCTGTGCCTTCCCATGGGGTTCTGCTGGTGACCCAGTGCAGCAAACCAGTGCTGAACCCAGGTGTAAAGCTCAGGTGCTAGTTGTGTAAACAACCCATTCACGGTTTATGAGCAGACCTGTGCAAGGTGACAACAGCCATGAATCAGACAGGGCCATGGCTGCAAGTTGTTTTAGGGAACAGCTCCATTATTTTGCTGCTACTTTTAAAATTGTACCCATCTCCCACAGCTGCTTTTACCAAAAAAGCTGCTCCATCTTTGTCATAGTGATAGGGCAGGAGGAGTTAGTGTCAATTGACTTCAACCAGAAGCAACTCTGGATTGCATGTTGGTCTTTAAGAGCTGGGACCAAGACCAGATTCTCACGGGCATATGTTGCCCCCCTGTTCAGCCATACAGCAAACCCATTTGCCTAGGCTGGGATAATAGAATCATAGAATGGTTTGAGTTGGAAGGGACCTTAAAGATCATCTAGTTCCAACCCATAGGCAGGGACACCTCCCACTAGACCAGGTTGCTCAGTGCTTCATCCAGCCTGGCCTTAAACACCTCCAGGGAGGAGGCCCCATCCACAACCTCTCTGGGCACTGTGTTCCAGTGTCTCACCATCCTCACAGGAAAGAATTTCTTTCTGCTCTTCAGCTTAAATCTCCTCTCTTCCAATTTGCATCCATTACTCCTAGTCCTGCCATCCTGGACTCTATTAAAAAGTCCTACCCCAGCCTTTCTGTTGACCCCTTTCAGGTACTGAGAAGCTACAATGAGGTACCCCCTGAGCCTTCTCTTCTCCAGGCTGAACAACCCCAACTCCTTCAGCCTGTCCTCAGAAGGGAGTTTCTCCATCCCTCTCATCATCTTCATGGCCTCCTCTGCACCTGCTCCAACAGCTCAATGTCTATCTTGTGTTGTGGGCTCCAGAATTAAGCACATACAATCCAGTCAGACAACTTTTTCCAACAGGAAGGAGGTCTTTCAGTCCTCAAAGCGCTGCAGGCTTATTAAGAGAGTCTGACCTTCCTCTTCAAAGGCTGTATGGATGGAAAAGTACAGGAGTATTAGTGCCAAGCTCCTCAGTTTGCTTTGGGAAACAGCTGTAGCAGTTTAAGAAGTAAATATGTCACAGCTGCTCCAGACAGAAAATTCCTGCTGTTCCAATGCCATGAGAAGCAGAAGATGAAGGCCTGAAAATTCTTTAATATATTTCACTACAAAGTTAAGTCACTACCAACATGGCTTAAACTAATCTGTCTCCCTTGGCATGGTCAGGGGCCAGGAGAACTCACCCAGCCAACCTGAGCTGCTCAGCTGACAGGGTTCAAGGACACAACTTCTACATACCTGCAGCCCTTACAATGCACCCTGGTGAGTGTGGAACAGAAGGATGGATCTGGGTTTGGGTTGTTCCTTAACCCTGTGCTGCCCAGGCAGTGTTTCAATGGATGATGGGGATGGACTGGGGGGTTAAAAGACTCCCTCTGCCACTGCTCAGTGACCACACCTATGGAGACAATAGTGTTTCCCAAATTAATGTCTGTTAAAGGCTCCTAGGTGATAGATTTGCTTAAAAAGTTAAAATATATTGCAAATGGAGCTTAGATTTTTAAAAGAAAACTATTGGGTTAAGGCTTTTTAATTGTATTGTGCTAATTATTTGAAATCATGTACACAACTGAAGTTGGCTTACCATACAAACACCAAACCTGCTGTTTGCTACATACCTTTTCCCTTATCCTAAGAGGCAAGCTGAGATTTCTTCAAAGAGTGTTCATAAACTAGAGACCTTGTCCTTGGGTTGCTTTAATGGCCAAAGAAACTTTTGGTGGATGTTGCCCAAAAAAAATAGAATCTCTCTGAATCATATAGTTGGAAGTTACCTTCAGAGACCATCTAATCCAGTCCCTCACAGTGAGCAGAACATCCTGTACTAGATCAGGCTGCTCAGAGCCTCAGCAAGCCTGGCCTTGGATATCTCCAGGGATGGGGCCACCACCTCTCTGGGTAGCCTGTTGCAGAACCTCACCATCCTCATGGGGAAGAACTTCCTCATATCTCACCTAACCCTGCCCTGCTCTAGTTTCAAACCACTGCCCTCATCCTGTAGCTCCATGCCCTGGCAAACAGCCCCTCCCCAGCTTTCTTGGATCCCCTTCAGGCACTGGGAGGCCACTGGGGGTCTCCCCACGTGCAGTCTTCTCTTCTCCAGCCTCAACAGCCCCAGCTCTCTCAGCCTGGCCTCACAGCAGAGGGACTCCAGCCTCCTGATCATCCTCATGGCCTCCTCTGTACCCTCTCCAACAGGTCCACGTACTTCTTGTGCTGAGGGCTCCAGAACTGGACACAGTAGCACAGAACTGGAAACAGTAGCCCCAGGTAGGCAATATTAATCTGACACATGAGCTGTCCCAGAGAAAATACTGGCATTTGGGAATTCAAAGTTTTAAAGACAGAGCAGAAGAAGCAAGTCAGAGGAGCATGACTTGATATTTGTGCCTTGCTGATTTTGAAAAGCAACTTACTGTTTGTTTTTTTTTTCTTGCCGGCTGACCCTTGAGGAGCTGGGTACATCAATGAAATGACACTGCAAATTATGTTTTTGTCAGCTCGCAAGAGCATAACAGCCTTAAACGGAACTGGCAGATTCTGACATTCAGTTAGTGTGGGGGAGGGCAGCAGCAGGGTCCAGGAGGGAAAGGTCTCAGGGCGCTGATTCCAGGAAAGAGCCTGATGGCTTGTTAGAATAGAAAGCAAAGCAAAGTGCAAAGCCAAAAGCTAAAAGCAAAGCAAAGCAAGGGAAGAGTAAAGCGTTGCATGCCAGTGCATGCCAAGAGATGGACCTCTGTTGCAGAAATACAGGCTTTTTGCACCACTGAAGGAAGATGCTCTTCGTTTTCATTGAATCATAGAATTATAGAATGATTTGGGTTGGAAAGGACCTTAAAAATCATCTAGTTCCAGCCCCCCTGCCATAGGCAGGGACACCTCCCATTAGACCAGGCTGCTCAGTGCCTCATCCAGCCTGACCTTAAAAACCTCCAGAGAGGGGGCATCCCCTCTGCTTCTCTGGGCAACCTGTTCCAGTGTCTCACCATCCTCACAGGAAAGAATTTATTTCTTCTCTCCAGCCTGAATCTCCCCTCTTCCAATCTACATCTGTTATTCCTAGTCCTGCCATCCTGGACCCTATTAAAAAGTCCTACCCCAGCCTTTCCGTAGCCCCTTCAGGTATTGAGAAGATACTATGAGGTCCCAATGCTGCTCTCTCAGAGAAACATTAATAAATAAAGTAACAGACAGGCAAAGAAAGGAGGAACTTGAATTCTGGCTTGGAATGTTTCTTTTGCAGCTTTTGTGATAGATACTGTGTTTGGTAGAGCACTGTTGCAGCGTGGTATTTAAATCCATTGGGAAACCCTTGGGGCAATGTCTCAGTAATGTTTCAATCTTCACCCAGCTCACTGATCCTCATCAAGATATAGAAGGAAAGAGTAATATTCTACACTTTGCCGTTTAAAGTGTGCCCAGAGTACATATGTCCTGTATGTTCATGTTTCAGTATTACAGAACCACAGAATATCAGGGACTGGAAGGGATCTGGAGAGATCATCTAGTCCCGACCCCCTGCCAGAGCAGGAACACCCGGATCAGGTCACACAGGAAGGTGTCCTGGTGGGGTTTGATTGTATTCAGAGAAGGAGACCCCACACCCTCTCTGGGCAGCCTGTGCTACACTTCTCTCACCCTGACAGAGTTTCTTCTCATATTTCTGTGGAATGTCCTGTGTTCCAGTTTGCACCCATTGCCCCTTGTCCTATCACTAGATGTCACTGAGAGGAGCCTGGCTTCATGCTCCTGACGCTCAACCTTTCCATATTTATAAACATGAATGCGGTTCCCCCCTCGGTCTCCTCCAAGCTAAAGAGACCCAGTTCCCTCAGTCTTTCCTCAGAAGGGAGATACTCCAATCCCTTCATCATCTCTGTGTCTCTGTGCTGAACTCCATCCAGCAGTTCCCTGTTCTTCTTCAACTGAGGGTCCCAGAACTGGAAACTATTCCAGATGTGGTCTCACCAGGGCAGAGTAGAGGGAGAGGAGAACCTCTCTCCATCTACTAACTATACCCCTTGTAATACACCCCAGCTTACAGCTGCTGGTCTAATAGACTGGAAGTTGAATTACTAAGGGTACATCAGGAAAACAAAGGAAGGATAGAAGGTGAAGCTGAGAGAGAAAGGGCAATTCCTGAGAAACCAGAATGCTGGAATCCTAAATACATATGGGAACTGAATTCGGGAAATTTTAGGAATGTACATCTTGGGAAAGAAATGGAGGAGAAGAAATGGGATAGTACCACTGAAGAAGGGAAATGGGAACCCTTTTCTGATGTTGTTGGAATATCATGGAGAACAGTGATCAAAGATGTACAGTATGGGGACCCTGTGTTTCTCCTGGCTAAAACATGCATTAAGAAGTAATGAAGAGTAGGAGTCAATCAGGCAGCAACCAGAAGACCGTTAACCTCATCTTTACACAAGCCAGAACATATGACAAACAAGCCTCATGGAAGGGAAGCAGCTGAGCAACATGTAGTCTGTAATGTTCAGTGATAAGAAAGCCCAAGCATGCAGGACATACACAGCTTGCAGGGAATGCCTGTGATGTGATAATAAGCTTGGCAGCTGTACACACCACTGCAAAAAAAAGAAGCTTCTCTTGTTTCTATTCCAGCTTGTGCAGTTAGCACATTCCTGGGCTGATAGTGGGACTGAAAGGATTCATTAAGGAGAAGGAGGGTATTTGCACGTAGCCTGCTCATTGCTTTTGTTGTTTCCTCAGCTCTGATCACTTCAGAAGTAGATGTCAAAAATTTTCCAGATGGTTAGAGTTCCCAGTTACTCCACTGAGTTATGTTCTGAGTGAGTGTTCTGGTGTGGCAGCAGCTCTGCAGGGCACGACTGTGGCACAGTGTGGGTGCCAGCTGCAGACATGGGGCAGCCCAGTTCAGGAGCCCTCAACATAAGGACAGAGAGCTGTTGGAGTGGGTCCAGAGGAGGCCACAAATTTGAAGGCTGGAGAACCTCCCTTCTGAGGACAGGCTGAAGGAAATGGGGTTGTTCAGCCTGGAGAAGAGAAGGCTCAGGGGGCACCTCATAGGAAAAAATGGGCGTGCAAAGCATTGTTCTGAAAAGCAATCTGCATGAGAAATTTGGCTTTACCTTCTCTTTGCCCTTAACTGAAAGACAAGCCCTTACCTAGGAGACTGTTAGAATGGTTTGGGTTGGAAGGGACCTTAAAGATCATTTAGTTCCAATCCCCCTGCCATGGGCAGGGACACCTCCCACTAGACCAGGTTGCTCAGTGCCTTGTCCAGCCTGGCCATAAACACCTCCAGGGATTGAGGGAGCATCCACAACTTCTCTGGGAACCCTGTTCCAGTGTTTCACCACCCTCACAGGAAAGAATTTCTTTCTTATCTCCAGCCTTCTTATGTTGAGGGCTCCAGAACTGGACACAATACCACAGCTGGGGTCTCACCAGAGCTGAGTAGATTGAGAAAAGTCTCTGCTGGTGTTGTGACTACTACACGATTGTGTACTGTTCTTGCATCAAAGGCATGTTCCTTGTTATTTGAAAATGGAAAGAGTTTAAACCAGAGGGTAAACATTTTCATAAAGAGGATGATGTTAAAAAGAAAAACTACGCAATTCTTACCTTCTCTGTGGCATCTATAATCATTGTCTGCTGGAAAAAAAAGTCTTTGTTTATATCTCACGAAGCATTTCACACATATACAACAAGTTGCACCAGATTAAAATTGGTAAAACAATGATGAGAACTGGGCAAATGTATGGACCTTTATAAAAGTGTTTATACTGCATATTTCTAACCTTTAGGCAAAGTATATTTGTAAGAGAGTTTCTCCTGAACTGAAAGGTTTTAGTGTTTTTCCTTGTTGCATTGTAAATCTTAGGAAAAAAGATATTTTTTATTTTTAAATTTTTTTTTTTAATTGTTTGTAACAACAGAGAACACGGTGTTTCTCTGTTCAGCTTTCTCAGCTGCTAAATTGTTGAAAATTATGTTCTTGTGATGAACTTGGACTCTGCCAGTTTTGATGCTGACTTCACTGTCGGCAACATGTTTCAACCTGTTTCCATGAAAGACTGTAGAGAAAACTCCCCTAAATTTTCATGGCCCAGGATTGAAAATTTAAGGACAATACATGCTGAATGGGTGTTAGATCTTCGTTCTCAGGTCTCCCCAAGTTTGAAATGGGTTGGTTTGGTTGGCTTGAATCAATTCATTGTCATTGTTTCCATTCAGAAGCATATGCCTACATTGAATAATGTGACCTCTCAGAGGATGCCAGTCTTTTCCAATGAGCTGCAAATGGTTCAATACCTGAAGGGGGACTACAGGAAGGCTGGGGTAGGACTTTTTAATAGATTATTTGATGGCAGGACTAGGAATAATGGATCCAAAGTGGAAGAGGAGAGATTCAGGCTGGATCTAAGAAAGAAATATTTTACAGTGAAGGTGGTGAGACACTGGAAGAGGTTGCCCAGGAAGGCTGAGGATGCCCCCCCTCTGGAAGTGTTTAAGGCCAGGCTGGATGAGACACTGAGCAACCTGGTCTAGTGGGAGGTGTCCCTGCCTATGGTAGGGGGTTGGAACAGTATGATCTTCAAGGTCCTTCCCAACCCAACCCATTCTATGATTCTACAATGGTTAACATTGCAAATACTTTAAAGATCACAGTTCCTAGACAATATAAGGTGTGAAACATCTTTCTGGTTTAGATATTCTAATGAAAACACATTATGGGGTTTTAGTTGCTTCAGGTTTTTGATTTGTTTTCTAAATGCTGATGCGGGTACTAAGTCCTGCCGTTGGGTTGTTGTTTGAAGAACTGGCATGCCCAAGTGGGAGAAAAAATTCAGATGAAAGAATAATAGTTTCAGGGTACTTGGATCCATTTCATATTATTTTAGTGAATTCCAGCCTTGCAACAGATGTGACATCAGCTAATAATTAAAGCTGGAAAGCAGACAGAGAGTTAAGGTGCAATTACTTCAACAAACATCTATGAAGTATAAACATGAAAGATGCTTGTGGAATTTAACCCCTCCTCTATTTATCTGTTACCAGCCCTTACTCCTGTTGATATGACAATGGAAAAAGCCATGTTCATATAATGTAAGCAAAAGAAGGTTTGGCATTGCCTACACCCAGTAACATGATCTGTGGCTCAGAAGGGGATTTTTCTGCTAATCTGGCAAAAGGATTTTTGCTGATAAAATGGAAGATGATAGTAAAGTGGAAGTAAAGTATGATAGAGAAACACCCCCCAATTGCAGACTGGTTTCTAGATTATGCAGAAGCTAAGGCAACATGGAATCTGCTCATAGGCAGCTAATTATGAGCAGATAGCTCAAGTAATCAGAGCAAGCAACCTAGAGAAATAAGATATTCAAAAGAAGCAATATGGAGAATTTGCATTTCCAGTAGGACTGGGAGCCAGGCAAACTCAGCAAAGTTATCTATTGACAGTAACTCACAATAAATTAAAGAAAAGATCAATTCAAGTGAGGAAGAAAGCCTCAGTATTCCCTACTGGATCTCAGCCTGCTGGTTACTGGTTGGCAGATTCACTTGGAAGTGGAGGAGTTGTTTTAGCTGTTCAGTTTATTGTATGTCTCTCTAAGTGCAAGCCAGTGTTTGCTTTTGTAGATTGAACTCCTCACTATCTCCTCTGAGTGTTTATGACCTCTCCAGTGTGTAAAGAGTCCTGCCAAGAATGACCACAGAAAAGAGTTTTTAATCCACATTCTTATTCACTCCTGAAATCTCAGCTCATGCAAATTTTTACTGAATTTTATAGGACTCTCCCCTAGGTAAAGGCTGAAGGCAGAAACAGATCATAAATCTGCTTAATATCAAGCCTTATTCTTGTGGCTTTATATGAATGCAGATTCTTCTGCAGAAGCTGGATTTAAAATGTGCTTGACGGGCCAAAAGTGTGAAACCCCTGGAGTTCAGGTGCCTGCAGCTGAAAGGCAGCCAACACACCTCCCAAAACCCCAGGTCACATCAGAGGTTGCAGGAGTTGCAGTACCACTGTGAAACTCAGTGTGTCTTCTGCTGTGTCGTGGTACCTTAAGTGCTTTGGCTGCAATTGCATAGAGAAATTCCCAGAAGTGACCTAAAGGGCTATCCCTTGATTCTAATGGAAAGCTTCTTCACTATTTTTTGTCTCTGTCCTCTCTACAGAGAGGAAACCAAAGAGACTTCCAGAACTGCCACCTTCTTGAGGTGGTTTTTCAGGAAACCACCAGCCAGGATCTTAGTCCTAGTCCACCAGAAATAAAAATGGAGAAAGCTGCCTCCAGAAGCTTAGTCTGAAACAGAAATTTCACTGCATTATACTTTGTTGTGTTGCATTTCATTGACTTCAAAGGTGAGATTGGACTAGAAGATCTCTTGAGGTCCCTTCTGTGACATTTAGTGATTCTGTAGCTGTTTTTTTCCCGCAGTATTTCTTCACATTACCAAATTTTTATGAGAATCACAGAATCATAGAATGGTTTGGGTTGGAAGGGACCTTAAAGATCATCTAGTTCCAACCCCCCTGCCATGGGCAGGGACACCTCCCACTACACCAGATTGCTCGATGCCTCATCCAGCCTGGCCTTCCAGGGAGGTGGCATCCACAACTGGGCAATTACATAAGGTGGGTTTTTTTTCTCTGTGCTCACACTACTTTTCTCTTAGGAAGCTATGCTTATCATTTTACAAGTCCTAGAGCCTAATCTGAGGTGCCTCATCTACAAAGCCTGTTCCCAGTCCTGTACCATGGCCTCTTCTGGCAGAAGAGAGTACTATGCAGATCTCTTAGGAGATGCAGAGCTGAGCATCCATCAGTGAGAACAGCCACTCCTGAGCAAAGAAGAGCTCCATAGAAGGGAAACAAGTGCTTCCACAGTTCTTGCAAACCTGATATTGCATAATATCATGCAGGACATTTCTGGTTGCTGTTGGTCAGGTACAAGTTTGGGTGAATCAATAGGTGTGCTATTCCTCCTATTGTAGGAATAGCTGGGGATAGTCCCTTGTTCGCAGCCTAAACTCTTTATTTTTCCACTCACGTACTTAAAAGAAAGTGAGAATGAGGTCTCCAAGCATGACCAGTGGAAACAGTAACTAAAGAAAACAACACTAAATAAGAGAAACTTCCCCAAACAGAAGGCTTTGCACATATTAGCTTTAATGCAGAAGTCTAGAGACATGAGAACACCCTGCATTCCCTTCTTCCTCTCTCAACATGCTCTAGTTTTGGTTTTCCTCATTGCTGCTGCATCAAAGCACTTGTACAGAGAAGGGCCTGGCATGACATCCAGGAGCAAGATTGTGCTCAGGTGTGAGGCTTTCATCTTGAAGATTCTTGGGCTGTGTGGGGCACATGGAGGTGCACCCACGGTACCACCAAGCAGGGGGGGAAGAATCACAGGATCATAGAATATCAGGGATTGGAAGGGACCTCAACAAGTCATCTAGTCCAATCCATCTGCCAGAGCAGGAACACCCAGATCAGGTCACACAGGAAGGTGTCCAGGTAGGGTTTGAATGTCTCCAGAGAAGGAGACCCCACACCCTCTCTGGGCAGCCTGTGCTACACTTCTCTCACCCTGACAGAGTTTCTTCTCTTATTTCTGTGGAAGCTCCTGTGTTCCACCTTGCACCCATTGCCCCGTGTCCTATCATTGGAGGTCACTGAGAAGAGTCTGGCTCCATCCTCCTGACAGCCTTTCCATATTTATAGACATTAATGTGGTCACCCCTCAGTCTGCTCTTCTCCAAGCTAAAGAGACCCAGTTAACCCAGTCTTTCCTCATAAGGGAGATTTTCCTATCCTTTCATCAACTTTGTGGCTCTTCACTGGACTCTCTCCAGCATTTCCCTGTCTAACTCTGGTGTGGAGCTCTGCCTTCTGGCTGAAGAGTTAGTGCAGGTCAGTAACACAAGCTGTGTGTGCAGTTTTCCATTGCTGATGCAGTTTTAAACCACTGAGCAGATGCAAAGGAAGTCCCAGCATGGCAATGAATTGCTGTGTGCAGAGGTTTTTGGTCTTTTTTAATCTTTCTGTGTATTTTTAGAGATGGACAAGAAACAAAGTCTTCAACAGGCAGGAAGTGTGAAAAGAACTTTCTTTGCCACAGGAAGCTACCAGTGACTGTAAACCAGATACACAGAGAGAAATAAATAGACAGAAAAAGCTGTTTATATTTTTTCAGATTCCTCCATATGTATGAATATCCAAATCACCACAAGAAAACTCCCTCTACCTTCCTTAGAGTTTCAGCACGATGAATTTTCAATATTCCTCTGATCTCTCAATTTACAGCCATGGGGGATGAAATCCAAACAAATACCTTTCCTTTGTTTTCTAGATCTCTGTGCTTTGTTCCATTATGAAAACCAACCCAACAGACTTTTATAGCACAGGGGTAAAGCAGGAGATACAGACTGTGCTGTGAACTGTGAACTTTGCTAAGGATAAGTGATGCTGCTGTGAGATAAAGAAGCCCACATGCCCCAGGAGGCTGTGCAGCACATTCAGGAAAGGCTGGGATCTCACAGCAAAAAGTTTTGTTAGCATTAGGGTCATGCTATCTGTGAGTTGAATCTGGGGTATTTATTTATTTATTTATCTATTTATTTATTTATTTATTTTCCACACCTTTTCTAGAAGGCCAACCCAGCCCTGGGCTGTATTAAGAGAAGTGTGACCAGCAGGTTAAGGGAGGTGAATTTTCTCCTCTACTCAGCTCTGGTGAGGCCCTACCTGGAGTTACTGTGTCCAGTTCTGGAGCCCTCAACATAAGAAGGACATTGAGCTGTTGGAGTGGGTCCAGAGGAGGGCCAGAAATGTGATGAGTAACTCCCTTATGAGGCCAAGCTGAAGGTGTTGTGATTGTTCAGCCTGAAGAAGAGAAGGCTCAGAGGGGACCTTATAATGACTTATCAATACCTGAAGGAGATCCACGGAAGGGCAGGGGTAGGACTTTTTAATAGGATATGTGACGGCAGAACTAGGAATAATGGATGTAAATTGTAAGAGGGGGAATTCAGGCTGGAGAGAAGAAATAAATTCTTTCCTGTGAGGGTGGTGAGACACTGGAAGAGGTTGCCCGGAGATATTGTGGATGCCCCCTCAATCCCTGGAGGTGTTTAAGGCCAGGCTGGACAAGGCACTGAGCAACCTGGTCTGGTGGGAGATGTCCCTGCCCATGGCAGGGGGGTTGGAACTAGATGATCTTTAAGGTTTCTTCCAACCCATACCATTTTATGATTTTAATCAAGGACAGACCCCAATGTTTTTAAGTGTTTTTAAGCTAATTAAACTAAACTACAACCAGAGCTACAAATGTCAATGTTCTCATCAGCTGGGTGCTTTTGTTAAAAAAGTGCTTACAGGGAGCAACCCATGCTAGGCACACAGCATGCAAAATTTGGGCCAGCACACTTAGCTCCAGGCAGGCTGATTTGCATATCTTAACATTCAGGGGAAGTTTTTAAACACCATTTTGGCCTCCCCATTGGGTAACTTCCACCTTTACAGTTACAGCAATTCAGTAGCACTTTTCCTAGATTAAAAACCATTTTTCAAGTTCGAAAAAACCCAAGTCTAGCTGATAGAATTGACAGTGTGTTAATGTCTACATCTGATGAATACAAAATGCAGGGGGAATTGCTTGTTGCTGAAATACATTAGATCATAGCAGCAGCAGCAAAATGTAGCAGTGAGACGCCACCATCATCATTTCAACGTCTGTTCTATATAATTGCAGAGTGACTGCAAGCTAGCAGGGAAAGCTATCTGTCTTTGGGAGCCTTGGAAATGACAAGCTATTTAAAATAAAGCATTGAGACTACGAAAAAAACATTCAGAGGCTTTTCAGCATCTATTGAATTGTGTACAGTCTTCGTGGAACATCATAAACGCCAGGCTCAGAGCAAGTAAATGGTTGTCTGAAGGCACATTCCTACCAATGCCATTAACACAACTCATCAGCTAACAAGAACACACTCATCTGTCTAGACACAGACAATATTAGAAAAGTAATCACCATAGATCATATTTATGTCTCAGTCTTGAAGGAGCTTTGTGGGGTTTCATTCTGTTCCTGCCCTGGCCCACAGTCCTAGACCCAACCACCCTCCCTCATTAGTTAGGCAAGCTCTGCATGAGCAGTGGAGCTCCTGCTGTCTGGACCTGATGAAGTATTGGTCTGGTGGAGAGAAACAGAGAGGTCACTGCCCAGGCTGAGCTTTGAAATGCCACAGAAACAGCTTCTTGTCTCACTTTCTTCTGTGACACTATACAGAATGTTTAGAAGATTAGCTAAGATTGAACACATGGGTTTTGGAGAGGTAAAGAAAAGGGCCACAGTTTTTATCTAAGCTGTCAAGACTGTGATCCAAATACAGAAGCACAAATATTTGCTTTTATATATAATGCTCTGTTAATCATAATTCTCTGGTTTTAATATGAAGCTTGGTTATCGTAATGCTCTGTCACTCACCATTGTAGTCAGGCAATGTTTTCTGCTTGAAATTCTTTTCTGTGTTTAATCCCTTTCTTGAATTTTTGCCATTTTATATACAGAGAATTTATGTAAGCTTTGGATTTTTCTCATTGTGAGGACTCACTGTGTTTCCCTGTAAGTTATTTCTCTGGTCATTTGAGAAGTAAAGGATTTGTAGGTGAAAGGTTTATCAAAAGCTGAGATTTATATTCAGCTAAATTATGTAGATTTGCAAGGATGGCAAAATTTAGTAATACTTTCATAGCAGGGTTGGATGGAGTAGCACAAGCAGATGTGGGTTTGACACCTACATTTTTAACATCTGCAGGGTGAATACATCAAGAGAGTTATTGGTGAGGATTATTTTTAAACATGAGTAATAGAAGTTTCTAAACAGTTTTTGCCTCTTTATTCCAAGTGTGGCAGAATAACCATAAAGTTGAAACAGATCATAGTGCTCAGGGTGATTCTGAGTCACTACAAAAGAAGGAAAACAAGAAAATGTTAGGAAAAGGGCAAACTGACTCCTCAGCAAAATTCTTCACGTGCAGCTGCTGAAAGATAACTGTATTTTGCTCTCAACTGAGATTCAGAGAGATGGATGCATGAAAAAAACATCTTCTTTTAGTGCATATTTTTAAAGAGAATAGAAAAAAAGCTTAGTATCAGTGAACAAACAATACCAAACTAAATTAATTTATGCATTAGATAACTTTTTCTATGGGGCAATTCATATATCCAAAGCCCACCATTGCTGTGTTACCCAGATCACAGCAGCCCATCCAGAAGAAGAGAAGCCAAGGTGTCCCATCCCATAGGAAAGTCTGAGATCTAGAAGCTGAACTAACCAAAGATGAAAGCAGTGACTATGCCCCCAGTCTACTATCACCATATGAACCTCTCTAAGACTGACATTGTCAAATGGCTCCACTCTTACGTAGGGGAAGAGAACTGAGACCCAGGAGAGTTGTTATTAATGGTGGGTTTGGAAGAGTTATGTCAATGGTTGGACTCCATGATCTTACAGATCCCTTCCACCTGGATGATTCTGTGATTCATCTTCATCACCAGCACTTGGTCAATATGTAACCTTGCAGCTCCAGTCAAGACAGTTAAGAGTGCTATCACTCTTTCAGGATGTTCTCACCATCTCCATTCAGAACAGGGGGAAGTAGCAGAGCACTTTGAGAGAAATCAGAATTTGAACATCACCAGCATCATTATATTCTGAAGAAAAGTAAATTCCATCCATTCTTATGGTCACTAAACCTTGTTGCTTTTTGGGCATTGATCTTTCCATATCCCATTTACTCCCCTAGAAATAGGCTGCTGCTGTTCCTAGATTTGTACCTCAGAGAACTTGACAATCATAGAATTATAGAATGGTTTGTGTTGGAAGGGACCTTAAAGATCATCTAGTTCTAACTCCCCTGCCATGGGCAGGGACACCTCCCACTACCAGTTGCTCAGTGCCATGTCCAGCCTGACCTGAAACACCTCCAGGGTCTGAGAGGGCATCCACAACCTCTCTGGGCAACCAGAGTCTCACCACCCTCACAGGGAAGAATTTCTTTTTTATGTCCAGCCTGAATCTCCTCTCTTCCAATTTACATCTGTTACTCCTCATTCTGCTATCACATATGCTATTAAAAAGTCCTACCTCTGCCCTTCTGTAGATCCCCTTCAGGTATATGTGGTCCCCCATGAGCTATCCTCCACAATGAACAGCCCCAACTCCTTCAGCCTGTCCTCAGAAGGGAGGTGCTCCAGCCCTCTCATCATCCTCTTGTCCTCCTCTGGACCCACTCCAACAGCTCAATGTCCCACACACTGGTCCCTCTCCTGCATGTGACAAGCTAGACAGCCATTGCTGTTTGAGAGACCAGTATCATCTTCACTCAGATTACAAAGATTTGCCCAAAGGAGAAAACTTAACCTTTAAATAAATTAAAAATAAACAAATTTTATTAAAAAGTAGATCCAAGGTAGGCAGATTTTGTGTACTGCAGAGAGCTATTACTGGCACATAAGACAGAAGCACAAACCAGCCTGAACTAAACTTGACAGTTAGCACTGAGTCTGCCCCAACAGAAGAGCACACAGAGCTGCTTCTGCTTCAGTGCCAGCACAAGCTGCACAACATGTGCCTCAAGTTATTCAGTGCCTCACAGGCCAGGGAGGAAGCAAAGATGGACATTGCTGTATTTGCCTGCTCATCAGACACCAGATTGCAGTCAGGCAGCCTGGATAAAACCATCTTCCAAGCAGGCATCAGAGCAGTAGTGTATCCACAGAGAAAGGAGCTCTGGTCTATTTTGCAATGGTAGTAGAAAGTCCACAGCTTTTTCACCTTTAGAGATTTCAAATAAACAGAAACAACAAGGTCAGACCTTAGTTGCCAAAGATCCTCTCCCCATTTACTTCTCTAAGACTAGTCCTGGTTTCACAGATTCAGGAATTACATGCAGTCTTGCCCTGCTCCCCATTTCACACCAAATGTCAAGGAGGACATCACAGCCACCTTTGTCACTAAGGCAGCTGACAGCCCTCTGGCAAGAAGAACCCCATCTTCACTAGTGATCCCTATTCCATTTCAATAAACATTCAAGGTCTGGTCTCAGCCCACTGAAGGCATCACAGCCAAGGTCTTCTGCAAATTCCTGCCTTTGCCTATGACATGCTGGGCTTTCCGAGCTTCCAGGTGGATTTCTACAGCTTTCTGACACCTCAAGACAGAACCTCCAATAGAACAAGGAGAGAAAAGGAAAAGGGTGAGGTGGAGAAGAATAACACAGAGAAAAATTAAATCTGAGATAAACAACCTGAAAGATAAAAGATGCCTTCAAGTTTTTCTTGCAGCTTTCCTGTAAGGGAAGAGGATTTTCTGTTCTCCAGCCTTGGCTGCTTCATCTCAGTCCCCAGAGCTACACTGAAATGATAAATCACATCATCAAACCCAAGTAACAACATGCACCAAAGCTGGACATTAACTGCTGCAGAAAGCTACCACTATCCAGTAAAAAATCACACAGAGCTCAGGAAGATTTTGTCTAACTCTGGCTCTTTCAAGCCTGTGCCCACTTGCACATCTAAATTCCTATGTGGTTTGAAACTTATGCAGCTCATAAAATATTCAGAGCACCTAAGTACAAGGTGGAGCTCATCTCCTCATCTGGCTGTATTATCAGCTCTTCATTGCCCTCACCACAACAAGGAAACACACATGTGTGGGCCAGGTCACAGAAGAGTGGATATAAAAGGGGCAAAATCAGAAAAGGACCGCACAAGATACAACTAGGAAGAAACATCCATGGCAACAAGCATGGATTGCTATAAATAGGTTATTAGTAAAAAGAAGCTCAAGAAAAGAGTTGGTTTGCTGCTCAAAAAGGAGGAAAGCTGCCAGCAGAAGATCTGTGAGAGGTCAAAGCATCAAATCTATGTAGCTGCAGTCAGTTTGCTCACACCAGTAGTGATGACAACACGTGGATTAATATCTCCACCTCAAAGAGGGAAAAAAGACATTAGATGATTTCATCTTGCCTGGACAGGATGATCCCATCCTGGGATACTTGAAGAAGTAGGTGAAATACTGTCAGGAGCATTAGCAATTATCTCTTGGAGCTGATGGATATTAAATGATGGTGTCCAGGAAAAATTAAAAAAAAAAAAAAAGAAAAAAAGAACAATATGATGCTCTTATTCAAAAGAGGTGAATGCAAGGGCTAGGAAATTTCAGACCTTTCTGTGCAAACACTGTAACAGCAGCAGTTTGGGAGCTTAGATAGCAAAGAGATACACACCAGAAAGGGTGAACGAGGAGACAATGCATTTTATTAAGCTAGCTGGTGTGACTTATTAAAATAAAAAGAAAGTCAAAGATGTTTCAGGAGCAAAAAAAAAAACCAAAAACCTTTTATAGTAGTCAGGGAAATTATTGGAGCAAATAAACAAACTATTTCAAAAGAACTTAGAAGATGAGAGAGGGAGAGATGAGTAAAAGCCAATAATGAATTTGCCAAGAATGAGTCATGTCAAACTACTGTAATTTCCTCCTTTGACAAAGAAGCAGACGTGGCAGATAGAAAAGAATAAGTGCATGTCATATATCTTGACTTATGAAGGCTTTTGACACTGTCTCACATGACATTCCCTGGCACAAACAGGCTGGAGAAACACAGGCTGGATGAAAGTACTCGAAGACGAGTGAAGAATTGGCTGGGAAAAAAAAAAAAAGAATTATAGATTGGTTTGGGTTGGAAGGGACCTTAAAGATCATCCAGTTCCAACCCCCTGCCATGGACAGGGACACCTCCCACTAGACCAGGTTGCTCAGTGCCTCATCCAGCCTGGCCTTAAACACTTCTACAGAGGGGGCATCCACAACCTCTCTGGGCAACCTGTTCCAGTAACTCACCGTTCTCAGAATAAAGAACTTTCTTATCTCCAGTCTGAATCTCCCCTTTTCCAATTTACATCAAAGCCCTACACACTCAAATCCTGCAGAATGTCATTTTGGAAGTAAAGGATAGAGAGACAGGTAATAAGATCCGCAGTAACCTGCAGGTCTTCACCCAGGTCTGCTGCCTGTATCTTCATGGGCAGCGGGATGTAGGAAGGTGAAGTGCATTTATTGCACCCACAGGTGAGAGAATTGCAGTAGAGCACAAGCCATTTGGGTGTCAGAATTAAAAAACCCAAACCCCAACCAGCCCACCTTGCTAGCATGGCTTACTCACCACTCCAAAAATGCCATTGCTTCTCACAGATGAATAGTAAACTTTGGTGACTTGGGGTCACCAAACAGCAGTTCTGTGCCACATTTGGTGCCATGAAGCAAGTGAAAGAAGCCAATCAAGTCGCCCACTTCACCATTGCTTTCACAGTTCACATCCAGCCCAGTTGGCAGCACAGCAGCAAGCAAGAGGTTCTAAAAAACCCCTCAGCATTTCACAAAGGCAATTTGAATTTGCAATTGCTTGAAGTCCTTGTCAAAGCCAAGAGGGTCGCAAGTTTATAGGACAACTGGTAAGAAGGCACAAATGCTACTTGTGTGGAAACTACTGTGTGTTTAACTGCATGGAAATGAGCGTGTAGTGGCAGGCTAACAACACAGTGAGTACCATATCATTACAAGATTATAGCCTTCTGAACCACAAGGCAAGAATACAGGTTATATGCTAATTAGTTTGGGATCTACTAAAGGTAATTACACAGTAATCTCCACGTAGTTACATGGTGCTTAATAGGAAACCCTATTAAATAATCATATAATTAAAGAATAATTGCATGATACTCCTGCCCCGTGACATGAGTGGTGGCCAGAGAAATTAAAACTGATGGATTTTCACTGCACAGCTTGTTCCTTTTAACAGAGTTTAGGGCAATATCAAGACAGGAAAGCAGGCAGGGAAATGTCCCACAAGTACATTGTTGAGGCTCTGAGCAACCTGATCTGGTGCATGACATTATTGCTCACTGTAAGGGGATGGACTAGATGGCCTTTGAAGATCCCTTCCAACTCAACACATTCTATGATTCTAAGTCAAGGCTCTTACTGTACTCAGTACACAGAAAACGGCATCTCATGCCCAGAATTGCTTTTGTTTCCACACAATTACAAGGAAGGGAATCTCACTGTGTTCTTTGAACTTGTTTCATCTGTGTCTCCTCACTTTTCCACAGAGGACACTGCCACACAAGGTATAAACAAGTAAGTCACTGAAACTCTTCCCTCAGAATTATCAAATCCAGGACTGCAACCAACAAGACCATTCTGTTTTCCTTCCATGAGCATCCTTCCTGCCTGTCCTCAGCAGAAGTTCCTCACTGCTTCCACACTCTTTTCTCCAGGCTTGGACAATATTTTTAATGATCCTGACAGGTCACACCACTGATCATGGCAGAAGCTGCACAGCCAACTGTAAAGAGGAGGATGAGCAACGCAGAGGATGCAGCACACTGTGCTGGCCAAATTTCAAAATGTCTCTCACACAAGCTGCTGATGTTGCAAAAAATTATTTCAGAATTTCTCACAAAACAGCATGAAAATCCACTAAATCAAAACAATTAATCCCTTTCTCTTTTTTATACAATGCATGTCATCTCATAGCAACAAAAATGATACCCAGTGTTGTATAATAACATAATCTACAGCAAATGCTAAGTGTAAAAAAAAAAGGAAAAAAAAATCAAAATCTACATCCCCTGCATGATTCAGCTTCAATAAATAAGCATTTTTCAAAAGAAATAGGTCTATCAGAAAGTTTCCAACCATATGTAGTACTCAGCCTGTTCCTGGGGCTTCCCTTATCTGTTGGGGGTGACACTGATAAAGTGTTAAGAGCATAGTGAGCAACCACCCATCATACCATGGGTAGTGAAAGGGCCTTGTAGTTTGCTTCAATTTGAAGTTTCAAGTCCCATTCTTCTTCCACTGAAGCACAAGCCTCAATATCTTCCCAAGCCCCTCAGGAAGGAAAAAAATTATCACTTAAAAAAAAAAAAACTTTTGGGTTTGGTTTTTTTTTTTAGCAGACATCATTCTGTCTGTGCATCTCATGGGGGAACTGCTCCATCCTCACCATGTGAGGAACAGAATGAAGATGGATAAGAATACTGAAGAGCAAGAAAGTTCCCACCTGCTTCACTGTGGTAAAACCTCACAAAAGGGCTCAAGCCATGGGTCAGTTCAGTGCTAGTGGAACTTTATCTATTTTCACAGAATCACACAGAATCACATAATATCATCTAGTCCAATTCCCCTGCAGGAGCAGGAACACCCAGATCAGGTCACACACAAAGATGTCCAGGTGAGGTTCAAATATCTCCAGAGAAGGAGACCCCACACCCTCTCTGGGAAGCCTGGGCCACTCTTCTCTCACCCTCACCCTGACAGAGTTTCTTCACATATTTCTGTGGAAGCTCCTGTGTTCCTCCTTGCACCCATTGCCCCTTGTCCTGTCATTGGAGGTCACTGAGAAGAACCTGGCTCCATCCTCCTGACACTCGCCCTTTACATATTTATGAACATGAATGAGGTCACCCCTCAGTCTCCTCTTCTCCAAGCTAAAGAGACCCAGCTCCCTCAGCCTGTCCTCACAAGAGAGATGCTCCAATCCCTTCACCACCTCTCTGGCTGTGTGCTGGACTCTTTTTCATCTAACTTTGCCTCTATTTCATTCCTGCAGTATAACCCTCAATCCTGGTCTAATCCTCTGCAATACACATTCAGAGGCCATTCCGAAGCTGAAGGGAAGGAGAGAGGGAAAGGTGCAACTAAAAGCATTCATGGCCACTTCTACCCCAACACTGGAAGGGGAGGGAGGTGGTGCATCCCTAAATCCCAGGGCAGGCTGGAGTTCCTGGAGCTCTGAGCACCAAACAGCAGTTCAGAGAGAAGAAAGCAAAAGCCTGTGTGTGTCATGGGAGTTTGCTGAGAGGTAATGTGACACTGAAAAAATGATGTCCCATTCTGAAGTGCTTTGGCACTGAAGCAGGTCTGCTGGGCCAGCATGTTCACACTAGACAGCAGTTCCCACGTGTCCCACGTTCATTAAATGGGCAGCTTGCTAACAAACTGTCCCCTCAGAGCAGGCAGCACATTAGCATATGGACTTGGCATCTACGTTAGTCAGTGCTGAGTCAAATGTCTGGACAATTAAGTGAAGCTAAGCAGCAGGCACAAGTAGCTCACAGGATTACTTCTATTTAAAGATAACAAAGACTTATTAATTAACAGTGGTGATTACCAGAGTAAGAGAGGCTGGGAACTTCTCTCTTTTTCTTGCACCATAAAAGTCTGTCTAAAAGTCTGCACATTGTGCTGATATTGACACTTTTCAGAGCTGCAGTTTTATTAGCATACAGAAAAGATAAGCTTCCAAAGCAGATTAAGGTTTATTAAAGGATGCTGGAGTGAAAAGATGATTCTCTCAATCACTGTTACCCTTTCCACCACTGCTGTGAGCATGTTGACCCACTCTCACAAGACCCTGAGCTGTGGAGCTATAGGTACCCTGCTTTCAAGGACCATAAGAGATCATCTGGTCCCATCCTCCTGCTGGAGAAGGAAAACCCAGATCAGGTCACACAGGAAGGCATCCAGGTGAGGTTTGAATGTCTCCAGAGAAGGAGACCACACAGCCTCTCTGGGCAGCCTGTGCCACTGTTCTCTCACCCTCATCCTGACAAAGCTTTTTGTCCTACTTCTGTGGAACCTCCTGTGTTCCAGCTTCATCCATTGCCCTTTGTCCTATCATTTGATGTCACTGAGAAGAACCTGGCTCTGTCCTCCTGACAGTCAACCTTTATGTATTTATAGACATGAATGAGGTCACCCCTCAGTCTCCTACAAGCTAGAGACCCAGCTCCTTCAGCCATTCCTTGTAAAGGAGATCCTCCAATCCCTTAATCATCCTCATGGCTCTGTGTTGGGCTCTCTCCAGCAGTTCCCTGTCCTTCTTCAACTGAGGGCCCCAGAACTGGACACAGTACTCCAGATGTGGTTTCACCAGGGCAGGGTAGAGTTTATTAAATAGCTACAAAATGTCTGGAAACCTTGAGGATACCATGACTTCTCAGGGGCTAGTGACATGTAACAAGTATGGCCAAAACTAGGCACACCAAAGCTGAATGGAAATGGATGAGCATTTGGAAAAGCCCAGGTCCTTCCCTGGTCTGTGTCCTTCATCCTGGGTTCTCTGCATGGAAGGACTCATGGCAATGGGTGCAAGCTGGAACACAGGAGCTTCCACAGAGATAGGAGAAAAATCTTTGTCAGGGTGAGGGTGAGAGAACAGTGGCACAGGCTGCCCAGAGAGGCTGTGGGGTCTCCTTCTCTGGAGACATTCAAACCCCACCGGGATGCCTTCCTGTGTGACCTGATTTGGGTATTCCTGCTCTGATAGGGGGATGGAACTAGATGATCTCTCCATATCCCTTCCGATTCCTGATACTCTGTGATTCTGTGACACCTGACACAGGTAGAAACAGCACAGGAATCTGAAGGTGAGCTTTACCAACTGCCACTTGCCTCAAGCAGTAATTTTGGGCCAAATCTCTATATTTCTATAGAAAGCACATTAACTCACTTGGCAGCTGTGCTCAAGACATGTCCCTTGTCCAGAAATATCAAGCTTTATGTTCTGAGTAGACACCAGCTATTAATGCTCAGGCTGTGAACATGCCTCCTTGTGTGTCCTTCCTCTCGTCTCTCTCCCTCCATATCCTGGATAGAAGCATCTCACCTCTTTGCCCTTCATGGCACACAAAGGCTGTAGATGCCGTGGAGCTCTTTGTGCCAGCACTTTTTCATCAGACCAGGCAAGAAGGAAGTGAGAGGAACTACAAATGGGGAAGCATTACTTATGAAGAAAAATCCTCAATGAAAAATCCTCAGCAAAAACTCAAAAAAAAAAAAGGAGAATTCATAGGGATCAGTCACCCCTTCACTTCTCAGCCTGCTTATGCACATTCAAGGCAGTGGCTGAGTCTGAGGACACCAGAAGCAATGTCAAGATGAGTGATTCTATGAGAAGGTCAAAAGCTCAGCAGAATTCATTACTGTAATCAGATTTTATTTCTTAAAATTTAAAATAGTTACAAGAGCAGCAGAAGCAGAGTCCAGGACAGGAGAAGCGAAGGCAAATAGTCTGGATTTGCAAATATTTTAAATATATTTTTTTAAACTATGTGATTATTATGCACCAAAAGAAAACAAAAAAGGAAGACATGGGGGGTTTTCAAGCAAGTTGTGTAAATTAGCTCCTAGGTATCAGAATAGATTTGATTTCCTAGAACTTGGAATGCCTGATGCCAGTCTCGTATGAAGCAAAATTTGGTCTAAGAGATGCTATGGGCATAGGGTAACTGGAGAAATGGAAAGGCAAATGAGTTAGGAAGGATCTGGGGTGAAGGAAATGGGGCAAAGTAGCCAGCGAATGGGTACAAAGATACATAGAATCATAGAATGGTTTGAGTTGGAAGGGACCTTAAAGATAATCTTGTTCCACCCCCCCGAATACAATTTTCTTCAGTCACAGCATATTGATAAGACACTATTTTTCCAGAAGGTTCCCAACCAGCTGATTTGGTGTCTTATGCATCAGGGATACAGTATATTTCAGTCTCAATAATCTGCTTAGAACAGAAGAGCAGAAATTAGAGCAATTAGGAGTCCTCATTAGCCATTTCATTTGAGTGTCAGCAGGAAGCTGGATGCAACAGCAAGAACATCTCTCTGCCCAGTCCCCCTGCAGCTCCCATACTCAACAGGGAAGGTTTTGGCCTCCTCCAAACTAAATACAAAGCTTGCAGCAAGGGTTGAGATTCCAGGAGGACAATGTTCTGTGGTGCTTTGGTGTCAAAAGGGACCAGGGAGAGAGTTTGCATCCTCACTTTTTCCATTCTGGTCCACCCGAGTTAGGTTATCTTCTCTGCAGAATCATTCTGTCTGAGATCTTAGGTTGGAAGAGGTGATCTGAAAGGTCACTTCCAACCTAGACAAGTCCACAATCCATTCACTTAACACTTGTAACTTGTTGCACTGCAGTCACTGCCTGTTTGCTGCCACGGGCTGTTCTCTCTCATTGATCAGACCTGTTTATGACCTTGTTCATCCAATGGCCACGGCAGCTGCACTGGGATAATGACACAGAAAGCTAATCTCTTCTGTCAGCATCTAAGCAATAATGTAACACAATGGGGGTATCTCTGCAACCTGTACTTCTGCCAAATTCCACTATTTCATCACAATACTCCTAATTTTTTTTTTGCTTTACTTATACGAGAGCTCTAGGAGTTTATTATGTTGACTTCCATTAACACAAAAGAGCAAGATTCTCACCTCCTCAACTGCAGAAACCCATTAATGCAGTCTCAAGCAGGGCCCCCAGAACAGCAGGCAAATGAAATTATATTTTTTTGCCTGGCTGGTTTGCTGGTTTTTAAGTTCTCCCTTGGCAGGTCATGAGTTTCATGCAGACTGATGGTTTGCAAATTCTGGTTTGGCAAAAATGAACTTGGATCACTCCAACTCAGCATTAGCTCTTGACTTCTTTGAGATCTTATTCTGACTTTTAGTCCCTCTGACCTCTTTTTCCCCTGGAAATAAATCCAGAAAAGATGGAAGATGAGGAAGGGGTTGGAGCATCTCCCTTCTGAGGAAAGCCTGAGGGAGCTGGGTCTCTTTATCTTGTAGGAAACTGCGGGGTGACCTCATTCATGTTTATAAATATTGAAAGGGTGAATGTCAGGAGGGTTGGAGACAGGCTCTTCTCAGTGACCTCCAATGATAGAACAAGGGGCAATGGGTACAAGCTGGAACACAGGAGGTTCCACAGAAATAGGAGAAAAAGCTTTATCAGGGTGAGAGAACAGTGACACAGGCTGCCCAGAGAGGGTGTGAGGTCTCTTTTCTGGAGACATTCAAAACCCACTTGGATGCCTTCCTGTGTGACCTGATCTGGGTGTTCCTGCTCTGGCAGGCGGATGGGGCTAGATGATCTTTCCAGATCCCTTCCAATCCCTGTTATTCCGTGAAAAGTCCAGCCTGAACTCTCAGCATCGGGTGGTGCCAGCTGAAGTCTGTGAGAGCTGTTTGAAAACTGTCACAGGAGAGGAACCTTTTGGTGTATGAAGTCATCCAGCTTCAAGCTGGATAAAACAATGTTTTGCACCTGCTTGTCATTTCTCATTGCCTGCTTGGTTTTAATTGTCCAAATCTGTGCAAATAGATGAAGAAATCAGCCTGACAGCTCCTCTTCCCATCACTCAGACCCCTGCTTCCACGCTGCTCCCTCTGCAATCCCCTCTAAAGCAGTGGATTAGAGAACAGGCTTCAAGATTTGGAATTTTCATCATTAATTCACATTGTGCAGAAAAAAATCAATACTCTGCAAATGTCCAGATGCCCTGACAGGCCACATGCAGACTGCACCAGCTTGGTAATTAGAATTGCTTTAGTACTGATGCCACGCATGTGAGGAGCTATATCATGCGTGAAAGCATGTCGGGACCAAAGAGGTTATAACCAGCTCATCAAAGCTTCAAGCCACAGGGAAGTAACCCCAAAACACAAATCCAAGTAGTAAAAACCTAAGCTCTAACTTAATACATCACAGTATGGATAGAGAAAAAAAAAAACAACCTATCAGAAAAATCTGGATGAGTGAACTGTTGCAGGCTGAGGCCATCATCCTAATGCAAAATCATAAAGCAAAACTAGGTACTGGGTTTGCTTCTCTAAATTATTCACAGTCAATGGAGCCTTTCCTGGTTTGGGTTTGCTGTCTAAGATGTTTTTCTTGACCTTTGCAGTTCTTTACAGTGAGGGTGGTGAGACACAGCAGTTTTTGATATGCAGGTTTAAATAAAAACAAAGAGCCCAATTCTTTCTTTACTGACCAAGTGCTAAAAGTCTACTATGAAGTCTATTACTTAAAGAGGAAAGAGTGGAGAGATGTCACCAACCTGAAGGCACTTGACATTTAAAAATTCTTAATGGAATATAAGACAACAAACTGGTGAGCCACATAATTTGCTCATATTTATGTGAGTGTCACACAGAGAAGGATAGAGGATGGCAGGACTAGGAGTAATGGATACAAATTGGAAGAGGGTAGATTTAGGCTGGAGATGAGAAAGAAATTCTTTCCTGTGAGGGTGGTGAGACACTGGAAGAGGTTGCCCAGAGAGGCTGTGGATGTCCCTTCCCTGGAGGTGTTTAAAGCCAGGCTGGATGAGGCACTGAGCAACCTGGTGTAGTGGGAGGTGTCCCTGCCCATGGCAGGGGGGCTGGAACTAGATGATCTTCCAACCCAAACCATACTATGATTCCCCTTTTGTGTACTCTCTGGTAACTTGGTAGAAACCATAGATATCTACTGTGGGTACAAAGAGGGGGGGAAAATAAAAAATAAAATCAAACTCCAAAACATTTTCTAACTTTCTAAAATGAAAAAAAACCCCACACTCTCAAACATGAATTCTTAATGTTTTCTATATAGAATAATAATTTATTAAACAGCATGTGCTTATTAATAAATTACAAGGCAACCAGATGTAGAAGTCACTTTCAGTGTAGTGTTGAAGGTGTTCATTCAAATGAGCAGAAGCATCTTTAGATGTTTGCTTGCATGGAGAAAAATACAAGAAAACAACCATGTCAAGAACAGCAGTATTTGTTCACACAAGCTCATGTTGACCTTTCCTATTCAGAGGTGATTTCCTCTCACCATTTTTCCAAACCAGTTGCTTGTCAGACCTCTGCTCTATAAAAATGCATTTACCTTCCTACATGAGTCATCTCCAGACAGCTGAATCAATGTAAATAATACCATTTCCACAGAGAAAGTATTACAGTTCCTCTGGGAAAGCAATCTGAAAAGAAGGGAAAAGTTTGTAACTTACTCTCTGTGGCACATAAGAAGGAGTAATGGAAAATTTTACCCAGCTACTGTTGTCATGGGGGGTAGAAAAGAACCTGAAGTAACAGGAAAATTAAATTCTTCAGAAGTGTCAAGGCAGTGTCTTCATTAGGCTATTTTAGCTTGACACATGAAGAAGGGATTTCTTGTCTCACTGCTCCCTCGGAAAGATGTTTTGTGACCTCAAAACCACTCCAGGTTACCAAAGAGCATGAGGGACAGAAGGAACTTCATAGAATCCTAAAATGATTTGGGTTGGAAGGGACCTTCAACTAGTTCCAACCCCCCTGCCATGGTCAGGGACACCTCCCACTAGACCAAGTGCATCATCCAGCCTGGCCTTAAACACCTCCAGGGATTGAGGGAGCATCCACAACCTCTCTGGGCAACCTGTCCCAGTGTCTCACCAACCTCACAGGAAAGAATTTCTTTCTTATCTCCAGCCTCAATCTCCCCTCTTCCAATTCACATCTGTTATTCATAGTCCTGCCATCACGTATCCTATTAGAAAGTCCTACCCCAGCTTTTCTCTAGCCCCTTTCAGGTATTGAGAAGCCACTGTGAGGTACCCCTGAGCCTTCTCCTCTCCAGGCTGAACAACCTCAACTCCTTCAGCCTGTCCTCAGAAGGGAGCTGCTCCAGCCTTCTCATCATCTTCATAGACCTTCTCTGGACCTGCTCCAACAGCTCAATGTCCTTCTTATGTTGAGGAACTTCCACAGCAGGCAGGCAGAGGCAGTGACACCAGCGATGCCTCTGTGCTAGCACTTAGCAGGGATGTTTCTATTTAGGTCAGTGTGTAAAATGAAAACACAAAAACATTCAGGTTTTAGGTCAAGTATAACCAGGCACAAGATATAAATCGAGGTACCAAGCATCTGGTTCTTTATAAAGGCAGCCTTATTGTTGCAGGCAGGCTGGAATTACAGGCTCAGAGAAACCTGGACTGAAGATAAAAAAAAATTGCAAATAGTTTTGGTGGTTTTACATCCCTCCCTAGAGAAAGGTTTAGATCCCATCAGAGGCATTCAGTGAGTTCTGACCTGTTTGTTCCCTGGAGCAGGGATTCTTTTCCCTGCCAGACTTGAGTACATGCCTATTTTCTGCAGAAATATTATACCTTCTAGGTATGCAGGCATTGAGCACTCAGGATGTAAATGAAAATGATATCTCAGCACAAACTGTATTTGGGTAATTGTATCACAGACTGAGATATTTTTATTCCTTCTGTATGTTTTTTTTAACATTAAAAAA
The DNA here is from genome assembly GCA_013400935.1 of Turnix velox. Taxonomy (NCBI): domain Eukaryota; kingdom Metazoa; phylum Chordata; class Aves; order Charadriiformes; family Turnicidae; genus Turnix; species Turnix velox. Next base: position 3,509 of record VZTY01023670.1, on the reverse strand, counting down.
CTGGACTAAATCCTGGTGTTTCTCCTCCTGGTGACAGCTTCCTTATCCAACCTGTGATCTATGTCATCTCCCTGTGGATTATTTTAGCAATATCATAGAGGGGATTTCTCAGATGACACTTCTACAAAGCTTTGCTGCCTCTGCTCTTTACATCTGCGACAAATTTATCTGTTTGACAGATCTCAGGGGGAAAAGTCCAGGGGCATCTGATTAAACTCTATCACAACCAGAGAAACTCAGAGGCCTGGAACCTTCCCTGGACACATCAACTCTCTGGAGGTTTTTAAGGCCAGACTGGATGAGGATCTGAGCAACCTGGTCTAGTGGGAGGTCTCCCTGCCCATGGCAGGGGAGTTGGAACTAGATGATCTTTAAGGTCCCTTCCAACCCAAACCATTCTATGATTCTATAACTCTGCCTTAAATTTGGGATGGAGAATTTCTCCCTTGTCTTTTTTGAAACTCTATTAGCTGGGACAAAATAATGTTGTTATAAATGTAAATTGCAGAATAACCCAAAATGTAATTTGTGTGCTTGTAGAAGAGAATGTTACAAAAAACATCATCACAATCAATTAGCTGGATTTAGAAGCAATTACACGTGGCATATATCCTACCATTACATATTTAGCAAGAGTTCTGAAGCAATTGCACACCTATTTATTTTTGTCAAGGCCTTTCAAATTCACACACGTGACAGGGATGAGAAATAATATTAACAATGACTCAGTATCCAACATAGTAAACTTTGGAATAAAAATCCAAATAAGCTGCAAATCCTTCAAATTTGAAAATCAGAGCCTTTCTTCACTTGAAAAAGTAAAGAAAAATTCATACATATTTTGGAAGAATAAAGACCTGGAAAAAAGACTTCTTATAATCATTCCATGAAATGTGAAATTATCAGGGAACATCAGGTTCTGGATATTGGTCATGAAAAAAAAAATCAAGAAAAGAGGGTATTGTCTGGTAAAGTAAATTAATGCAGTCTACCTCAAATGGCAGCATTGCTTGGATTGCTGCATTAGTCATAGAATGGTTTGGGTTGGAATGGACCTTCAAGGTCATCTAGTTCCAGCCCCCCTGACATGGTAAGGGACACCTCCCACTACACCAGGTTGCTCAGTGCCTCATCCAGCCTGGCCTGAAACACCTCCAGGGATTGAGGGGGCATCCACAACCTCTCTGGGCAACCTTTTCCAGTGTCTCATCACCCTCACAGGAAAGAATTTCTTTCTTATCTCCAGCCTGAACCTCCCCTCTTCCAATTTGCATCCATCACTCCTAGTCCTGCCATCACATATCCTATTAAAAAGTCCTACCCGAGCCTTTCTGTAGGATCCCTTCAGGTATTGAGAAGCTGCTACGAGGTCTCTCCTGAACCTTCTGTTCTGAACATTCTGAAAGCCTTCATCCATCTGGCACAGGCTGCTCAGAGAGGGTGTGGGGTCTTCTCTGGAGACATTTAAACCCCACCTGGATGCCTTTCTGTGTGACCTGAGCCAGGTGTTCCTGCTCTGTCAGGGGGATGGGACTAGATGATCTCTCCAGGTCCCTTCCAAGCCCTGACATTTTGTGATTCTGATTCTGTTTCTGTGAACTTTTCTTGCCAGCACTAAAACCTCATGAGGTTTTGGCACTACTCTTTGGCACTATGAGAGAACTATGGATTCTATGATTCTCTAAGCGCTAAACAGCCCAACTGGAGCAAGAGTGTTAGAACCACAGCACGTGGCTTGGTGAGGCTGAAATCTGGCTAAGTTTACAGGATGGGTGTCCCCCCCAAAATAGATGCTGGTCTGCAGATAACTGCCAGAAACACAGTTAAAAGGGCGCCCAAGTCACAGAAAAGCAGTGTGACTTTCCTGCTGTTGTCAAATCACTTGACATTGCTTACACCAAAACAACAGCTGAAGAAAACATAACGACAAACACTGGTAATGAGCAGTTAATACAGGCTGCAGGATGAATTAGCTTTGACAGTCTTTCTGCTCCTGTGGAATCGCTGCCTCACTAGAGCATCTTCCAAAGTGGCTCATTAAAAGAGCACAAACGCCCAAAACTCCCTTGGGGGAAGTCAGGTTTGATGTGCTCCCAGCAGAGCTTTCCCAGGAGAGAAGATGAATCAGTGCAACTCGAGCAGGGCATGAGCAGAGCTCTGAGCCTCAGATGGTGGGTCAGTCGATGAATTTTGAGCCACCTGCTAAATTAAAGTCTCAGATGTCTTCCTTCCAGGCCAAAAAGCCTGGGGGTTCAACATTCAGCAACTGCAAGGGTTGAATCAAGCTGTAATGCAAATAAACTGATCTTAATCAAAATGCAATAATCCTCTTGAAGAGAGGAGCATCCACTACTAAGAAAGTTCACTATTGTCAGTCTTGTCAAGCAGTAACTGGCCTCCTATGGACAGATCATAGAATGGTTTGGGTTGGAAGGGACCTTAAAGATCATCTAGTTCCAACCCCCCTGCCATGGGCAAGGACACCTCCCACTAGACCAGGTTGCTCAGTGCCTCACCCAGCCTGGCCTTAAACACCTCCAGGGAGGGGGCATCCACAACCTCTCTGGGCAATCTCTTCCTCATTGCCTCCTGATAATGCAGAATTACTTAAAGGGAAAGCAAATCAAAGCAACAATCCTAAACCACTGTCAGGTAGAGCCGGAAACATTTAGAGAACACGGTTCCCAGGTGATTACACGGGGCAACTGTCCCTCCACAAACAGAACACCAGCTAGTAACAAATATTGACCAGCACCAGGGATGTTGTATAGCCTGATAAGCAGCACTCAGCCATCCTGAGGTAAACAGGTCCCTGCTTTCCTGCAGGGAGCAGATCATGCCTTGGTGAGTCACTTCCTCAGGTGAAGGTAGAGTCAGAAAGTTCAGAGCTGTCACCATTTAGGGTGTGACTCTTCTCAACAGAGTGAGTCTGGAGTTCCCTGTGGAAGTGGAAACTGTACAACACTGTGGGCTCCCCCAATGTGGGAGCCTACCCACACTGCAGCAGAAATCTAGGTTCAAGAAATAGCCTCCATGATTCTCAACTGGGACAATGAACTCAGGTGCTTCACCAATGCCCTTAGCATTTTATCTGCTGCAGTTTGTTATCACCACAAATAAAGATCAGGTTAAGCAAAGACACTCATGTACAATAAAACCCCCAGAGCTTTCTGTTGCTTGCGTTTGCATTCTCAAGATATGATTAGCATCTAGTTAGGAGCACTCCAATCTGGCTATCACAATTATGTCCTACTGGTATCTCATGGTGACATCCCCTGCTATGCCCTGACACACCTGCCTCCACTCCAAAATGTAATGCTGCCTGGATTTTTGCTGTGCCAAAAAAAAAATTCCCATTCCTTCCTGGCATGAGGTCATTCCAGGCAAATACTGGTGGGTCAATCTCTGTCCTTCACTGTCACCCCCTACCGCAGATTCATCTGTAGGAGTCTGTGGACAGGCACTGATGGTGAACAATTATAGAACCATTGAATGGTTGGGGTTGGAAG
>VZTY01023666.1:0-20836 GCA_013400935.1 Turnix velox | reverse complement strand
ATTTTACCTCAAAACAGGACAGGCACACTGCATTATCAAAGAATTATTCTTCAGGTCTTCATCTTCACTGCAATGATTCTAACAGCAACAGCCCACTAAGACATCAGATTTGGTGGGGAAATTCCAAAAAACAAACATGAAATTAAAAGTAAAAATTCAAGTACAGCAAAAATAAGTTTCTGTCTTCAGGTCAGAACTTCTGTTGAAAAATTTCAGTTCTGTTTCTGTTCCATAGGCACAGTAGAAATGCGCCAGTCAGAAATCATCTTAAACTCACAAATAAAAAGCATTCAGACCTTATAGTAACTTACCAGTACCTAAGGGGGGCCTACAGAAAGGCAAGGGAAGGACTTTTTAATATGATATCGGATGAGAGGACCAGAAACAACAGATGTAAATTGGAAGGGGGTAAATTTAGACTTGACATAAGAAAAAAAATTCTTTACAGTGAGGGTGGTGAAGCACTTGAACAGGTTGCCCAGAGAGGTTGTGGATGGCCCCTCTCTGGAGGTGTTTAACACCAGGCTGGACAAGGCACTGAGCAGCCTGATCTAGTGGGAGATGTACCCCCTATGGCAGGGGGGTTGGAACTAGATGATCTTTGAGGTCCCTTCCAACCCAAACTATTCTATGATTCTATATTCAGAGGCTTGAAGAATCTGTTTTATGAGAAGTGGATCAGAATACCATACACTCCAAGTAACCTGTGTCCAAGAAATTTAATTTCAAAAGTAACGTCTGACCATTAAAACATAGCAGAGAACAAATCTAACAAAAAGAAATACTAAAGTCTCTTACCATCAAGTTGATTGTGACAGAAGAATTAATCCCATTCATGGCTGTGCTATCCCAGAACAGGATTCAGGCTGTTTCTATCAATTATAAAATAGTGGGTCTTCCTTTCAGAATTGTTCTAACTCCTGTTTTCCTTAAATAATTTCTTCATTGAAAGCAATTTCTTCATTTCTTTTCACGTGATACATTTATACTTGTACCGGGTGTCCGTACCCCATGTGAGGGTAGGCTGTGCCCACCATCTGCCTGCTGCATGCCTGCCACGTGCCTGCCACGTGGATGCCACGTGACTTCCACGTGCCTGCTAGTGCCTTCCACGAGCCTGCCTCGTGCCTGCCCCAGGCTGCAGCTAAGCCCTCTGCCGCTAGAGGAGCTTCAGGGTAAAAACACTCAACTAAGGGCAGAAAACAGCAGTGAACACATAGAGAAGCAGAAGAGGGAATAGCAAGGGAAGATTCTACCCCTCTATTCTGCTTTTATGAGACTTCACGTGGACTGGTGTGTCCAGCTCTGCAGCCCTCAGCACAAGAAGGACAGGGACCTGTCCAGAGAACTCCATGAGGATGATCAGGGGGCTGGAGCACTTCTCCTACAAAGACAGGCTGAACTAGTTGATGCTGTTCAGCATGGAGAAGAGAAGGCTCCAGGAAGACCTCATGGCAGCCTAGCAGCACCTGAAGGGGCCGAGAGGAAAGCTGGGGAGGGACTGTTCATAGAATCATAGAATTGTTTGAGTTGGAAGGGACCTTNATTGTTTGAGTTGGAAGGGACCTTAAAGATCATCTAGTTCCAACCCCTCTGCCAAAGCCAGGGTCACCTCCCACTAGATCAGGTTGCTCTGTAGCTTGTCCAACCTGGCCTTAAACACCTCCAGAGAGAGGGCATCCACAACCTCTCTTGGCAGCCTGTTCCAGTGTTTCACTACCCTCACTGTAAAAACCCTTGTTAGTGATGAAAATCCACCATCCCTCAACACAGGCTGAAGACCACACTGATATCCAGTCCATCTGATATCCAGTTCATCTGAGCATGTAGTGATAAAATGAAGGGCAGTGGTTTTAAACTAGAGCAGGGCAGGTTTAGATTGGAGATTAGGAAGAAGTTCTTCACAATGAGGGTGTTGAGCTACTGAAACAGGCTACCCTGAGGAGTAGAGGAAGCCCCATCCCTGGAGACATTAAAGGCCAGGCTTGATGAAGCTCTGAGCAACCTGATGTAGTATAGGAGGTGCCTGCTTACTGCAGGGGGGGTTGGACTAGATGAACTTTGAAAGTCCCTTACAACTCAATATGTTCTATGATTCTACTAGAGGATGCTCCAGACACCACAGCTAGTGATCCCTGCAGTCAGTGCAGAGGACCAGAGAAGATAAGCACACTGCAGTCTGCAGAGGATTTGACCCTAGAACAGGTGAATATTGACTTAGGAAACTGCAGCCTGCAAGAAGGACTGATATGTGAGCAGGCTTCTCACAAGTTCTGTAGATGATGCTTTCATATTTGCTCCTGTGCTGGAGCAAGTTCTTCATGAAGGAAAAACACAGAGAGGGCACATGTTGGAGCCAGGGGAAAATGTGAAGAGGAGCTGTTATGTGCAGGTCACAATCCTTCATCCTCCTGCATCACTCGAGGTTCAGAGGAAGTAGAAGAATCAGATTGAAGGAATGAATTTTGGAAACATGTAGGGTAGGTGTTTCCATTTTTGTCTTCATTTCTCACAATCCAAATTTATTTTAATTGCCAGTAAATCAAACTAGTAGTGTATCATAACTGATTGTCATTGATAAGAGATCTCTGTCTTCATCTTGACACTAAAGACTTTTTATTTCCTCTCCTGTCTTGTTGAGGAGGGGAAGAGACTAGCTGGCTGGGTGTCTGGAAGCCAGCTCAGATCAACCCACCACAATACTCCATTGATATTTATTTACTAGTTAAAGGATGAAAAGGTTAATGAAACCCAGTCAGTTTTTATGCATTTTCTGTAGGATATCCGTTTTAGCCTAATGAAAATGGCATTATTTTGAGTCAGCTTATAGCACTAACGTTCTTACTTATTGTAAATTTGAGAATTTAACTGCTTTATACAAAACACTAGGATCCATTTCATTCTTCATTATGTGACAATGCTTATCTAGAAATTTACTATGGAAGCCAACAAATTTAGCCTGCTGGACTAATGGAGAGATATTTTGCACTGCTTACAATTAATTTGTGGGTGCACAGTATATATTAGAGAATAAAATGCTTTCTGTCCTTTATGTTTGTTAGCACAGCAGGGCTTGTGTCTGTCCACACATAAAAATTCTTTTCTACTCCGAAGATAAGTGGCCATCCCACACCACTTATTGTGAGATTAGGAGGTTGTCAGATTCTTTATTTTATAATTATTCATAAAGGTGACTTCAACTGTGAAATAATGAAAGAAAATAGAAATATCTTTGAAGATTTGGCATCTGAATGCAAGATTTCTGTTACAGAAATTTCTGAGCAGAATTTTTTTATATATAAGAGGTTTTCTGTATTGTCTTCAGCATTTGTCATAACCTTCTTGAAAAGTAATCTGTCTTTGTACAGATGGAGAGAGAATATAAAGTTTGAGTCAACTGTTAGATTTCTGTTGCCACATTTGAATAAAATCCTTTACAATTCAAGGTAACTATTTCTTCACCTTCACAACAATGAGTGATTATTTTGCTCTCTCCTTGAATTTCAGCTAAAGAAAATCTCAGTAACCAACTTAATTTTCATGTTCTGGATGGTATCCACCTAGATGGGATCCACCCAGAGACTTGTGGTGGATAGAGTTAAATTTAGCTGGCTGCTGGTCACAAGGGGTACTTCCCAGGGCCATCTCTTTGATATCAATTATCTGATGAAGAAATTAAGTACACTATCAGTAAGTTTGCAGACCACACGAAATTGAGGGGAGTGGTGGTCTGCTTGAGGATAGGAAGGCTCTACAAAGGGGTCTTGACAGGCTGGATCAATGGGATGTCACCAGTGGTCTAAGTTTCATGAAGGCCAAGTACTGGGTCCTATACTTGGGTCACAACAACCCTATGAAACACTTCAGGCTACAGGAAGAGTGACTGAAACTACAACTACCTGAAGGGAGGTTGTAGCAAGGTATAGCAATGTTTTCCCCAGTAACAAATGGTAGGACAAGAGGAAACAGCCTGAAGTTGCACCAGAAGAGATTTAGACTTTCAGAAGTAGTACTTAGCACATGGTTTAGTGGTGGACTTGGCACTGCTGTGTTGACAGTTGAACTTAACAATCTTGAAGATCTCCTTCTCCAAACTAAACAATTTTACCACTCTGTTTCTCTGCATAACACATTCTTTTCCTTCTTGTGTACTAAAATATTGTTATTGTGCAAGAAAGTGCTTTTTACAGAACAAATAGGGGATCACTTGTCAGAAACAGCCTTCTAGAATCAGCTTTAGCATTTTGTCAGTGGCTGTGATAATGCTGTTGGATTACTTCTCCAGAAACCTGCAGAAAGCAGACCTAAACTCTGTTTGCAAGTCTCTGACCATAGGAGACTATTGTTTTTTTAGTTATGTGCAATAATACTTCTTTCCATTGATGAGTATCTCTCCTGAATGATGTACCTTTTCTGTCATGTTCCAAATGTCTTATTTTTAAAAATCTTTTCTATAAATCCATATTCATTGACAATCTCTTCCAAAGATATCTCAGCTAAGAATGTAGCTGTAACATTTAAAGTGTCATATCTCCTTGCCAAGATACAGAGTGGTAAAGATGGTTGAAATGCTTCAGAATTTTGATGATCAGAAGATGAAAAATCAAATTTCGCACTTCAACTACTTTGACTTTTTTTGCATTACATAGTTTAAATACCAGTTTTCCATTTTTATTCTTTTTTTTTAGAAAGACATTCACAAACATCTATTGAAGCTAGAAAGAATAATGAATGAATTTTATTATCCTCTTGAAGTTGAACTTTTTTGTCATTAACTTGTGTGCATCCAAGTTTTTCCTGCATTGCCTCATTGTATTCATTTATCCTGCTTACGTAAGGTAGGAATTATCAAATGTATGAAGGCATAGTATACAGGTGATTAGTCTAAATGTTGAAGAACTTCAGCAAAAAAGACATTTTTGTTAATACTTTCCTAATTTGTTATTTCTATATCACCCACATAGCCTGTTGACTTTGGTAAATACATGAAAATTATAAAGAGATTAATATTCATTTTTAAACACCGTCTGTAGTTTTATCCTTTATAGCATGTCTCAACACTTGAACTTAAAAATCAGAAAAATGCCAGCTGATACTGCTGCATATTTGAATGCTGCACTTACTTCACACACTGTATCATCAAATGGTTCCTAATTAAGTGTAAAAATAGGAAACACAGTCTCTACGTGCACTAGTAAAATAAGGCTGATTAAACACATTCATATCTCAGGCTCTGAACCTCTTTAACAGTTAATTGGATTGACTTCTTCCCAGAAAAGATGCACCAGCAGGTGGCTTTTGAATTTAATAGAAGTCTACAACTGCAAGTCATTGATCAGAGGAAAGATCCCACTGACTATTTAGTCCTAAATGAAGAGTTACACCATCTGAACACAACCATGACTTGTGAGCCCTGATACATAGGTCCATGAACCTTTCCCATACACTCAGTTTATGGAAGGAGTTATAATTAATGCAGTGATAAAATATCTGAAAATTCTGTTACAGAAGAAATTATTGTTTTTTCATCAGAGAAACAGGGAGATCCTTTTAGCAGCTTTATAGCCTAACCTCTCAAGGAAATCATGCTACAGGGTAACTTCTACCATAGATTACACATTGATGCAAATGGTACTGCACCAGAAGAAATGAGGCACAAATTATGAAGTACATTTATGCTGAGCCACAATCCTATTTCCTCCCCTCACACTAGAAGGTGGAACTTTACTTTTTATATCTATTATAAATCATGTTTCTTTCCATTGCCTGCAAGTTTGCTAGACATTTCCAGAGGCATAAACAGAATCAAACCAAGACAACTGCTTGTGCTGTTAGTACAAAATGCTTTCTCTCTCCACATATTTTAACTCTATGTTAACAAACTCTTAAGAAGTATCACTTTGTACCTAGAAGTAGGAGCATATTTAAGATTTATTGTAATATAGCTTTGGTTGAAGTTTTTCTGAACTGAAAAAACCTGCTCTGTAATGCAGGTCCTTCTAACTAATACTTTATGGAAGTCCTTTTGCCTCTGGCTATCTATTTCACGTATCCCTTCTGTAGAAGCATAGAATGGATTCATTTCGGTCAGCATTGGCTCCATTTCTTGGCTCTCCCTCTTCTACTATACCAGCAGAAGCAAGTAATGGAAGGTTTTGTTTGTCCCAAATGGAGTAAAATATTCTTAGGCATGATTCAGTGATGCATCTGGCAAGTTCTGTAGAAAATACATTACTTTCTTCAGCTGTGAAGATAGAATGTAACAAATCTCAGTACTGTTAATTACTTTTTAGTTATAAATGACAAAAAAATGTAGTTCCATTTCTGGGGTCATGTGGTCATCTACAAGAACAGTATGTTCAGTTCTTTAGCAGTGATGAAAGAACTTAAATAATGACCAAAAAAAGAGAGTTCTTCAGAGTTACTCTCTTAAGGAAATATCATAGGTTTGATGGGTTTTGAAAGTTTTCCTGTGTTCATATTTTATTTTCTTGTTTATGTTTCCTTGTATGCACACTTTGCCATGTTTCTCAACCTTTCATACAACTAAACTGCAATTACTGAAAATATTACTTACAGTTCTGCAGCTTTTTAAAAAAACATCTGATGTTCTCCTGTTTTTATAAGAAGATCAATCTACTGCATTAGTCAACTCTGTTACAGTGGAAGACAGAGAAAATGTATGTAAGGAGCATCAGGAGGAGAAAAAACTATTTTAAAAACTATCTATTCCAAACTCCATTTAGAGGTTGTAAGCATTCAGCTTCTGAAATCTAATGGTGCAAGTGTAAAATGCAGATGAAAAGAAAATTTTTATAAAGAGAAGGACACTTTCTTTACTTGAATGAAAAGTTTTTCTTGTCACTGCTTTCCAGCTGTAATTAATTATTTACCTTGTCCTTCACAGTACAGGGAGAACAACCCTGAGCAATTTTCATTATCTAAAGAAATTAGTGAGACGAAACAGTTACCTTGTGCCAGGGCTTCTCTTTCCCAAAAGAAGCCAATTTTTCTGTACTTTTTCCCCTGAGCTGTGTTCTGTGGCAGGGCACAGAAGCGCAAACTGCAGACAGATCATGATGGCTGCTTTAGATAGAAAGGTCATGCAGAGCTTTTCACTATAAATATTTCTTGATGTAAACTTACAGAGTTAAGTTATTTCATGCAGTAAATAGGAAGTTATACCAAATTTCTTGAGGAAACTTTATGTTTTTGTTGCTTATTCATAGGCAGACAAATATCCTAACTTTATATTCAGAGAAAGCTTCAAAAGCGTATAGGTACCAGTGCAACTGCAGGAGTACTGCAGATTTTGATACCATGCAAACAGCCCAATTAATTAATTAATTAATGCCATCTAAAAAATCTAAAAAAAATCTAGTGTTTCTTTCTCCCAAACCCCGTTTTTCTTAATTTATAGTAGTCATGGAACAAGAATAATGCAACATCAGCCTGCTTCACATAAAACCACTGCTTCTTTCTAAAAACTACCAGAGGAGTAGGTTACTTTATTGTGCTATGCACTGGAAAACTTGGAAAAAAAAAAACAAACCAACAAGAGGAGTCTCTGGAACTCATAAGTACTATAATTTACACATTTCATTTCTGACTTACCTGTGGTCTGCTCAAAAAATCATTAGAAAATGTTCTTTTTATTTGGTAAATTGCTTAATAAGAGTGCCTTTAGCTGCCCTCTCTTTTGTTGATTAATCAGTTGCTCATTGATGCGGGGTCAGGCAATGTCCCCAGACAGCTGGAATTAAACCCAGGAATGCATTCAGAGAAGGAAGAAAGGATTTTTCTGTTGAACAAATGTTTTTTTCTACCACCTATATTGTTGTCCAGTACTTTGCCACCCTCTGTCATTTATTTCAGCAATCTAGTTCAGGTATTGTTTCAACAGACTTAGCTTACCTGTAAATTTATACTTATGGATCTCTTAATATTTATTCATTGTTTTATGATTATGGTAAATAGAAAACATACTTCATAATATTTTTTGTTTTCACCCAAAAAATCCATAATTAGCAGCATGCAGTGCTCTTCTTGTCTCTGAGATGTTCATTAAAAGAGGTTTTAAAAGTTTGGGGAGATGTGAGGGGGAAAAAAAAAAGGTCCGGTCTTCAGAAAGAGATTCAAAGTTTGTTTTGAGATTCTGTGCAGACACAGTGATGTGGTACACAAAAAGCAGAAATAGAAAATAGCAGATTGTGTGATTCTGGTTGTGATAGCTTGGCTTCAGATTGAAAACACTACCTTTGCTTTTACACAATAAAAGGTTGCAATGGTAATGATTGAATTCTGCTAGTATGAAGCAGTCAGTAAATGCTTCGTAAATGGCCAGAGCTAAGCTAAAGTTAATCCTAAACCTCAGACTTAATTTTTGACAAACATTTTGGGTCTTACCCTTTGTTTTTTTCTTTTCCAATCCATAAGAGAGAATAGTAAAAGTGTATTGAACAAGATAATCAAGCAAGATTTCCCTTCAGATGTGTTCACCTGGCTACTTTTATAGGGAAATCAGTAGGTATTTATTTTACCCATAAATTACAAGGGACCTTCCTCTACAGCTTGTGGGCACCTGCATAAGTCAGTAAACAGGAATTACATTTTTAGCCCACTAGTCAGGCTAGCCCCTAGAGAAATTAAAATATGTGGAACATATCAAAGATTTTTATTTAAAGGTAGGATTAAGAAGAGAGCATGACTATCGGTGTAAAGCATGCAGAAGGATGCTCTGGTTGTCTCATTTTAGGTTCCCAGCACAAGACCTACTCTTCAAGTCATTATTTTGTACCTTGCAGCCCCCAAATAAAACCCTAAAGGATTCCCTCTTACAGTTCTCCTACATTTGTCTGCCAGGAGGAAAGAAAGCAAAGTTACACTCTAAGTTTACCTTTCATCTATCAAATTGTTTACCCTTCTGGTACCTTTTTGCACCTTTAAATGTTCATACTGAAAAAATGGAGCTTGTCATGATATAATGATGTGAAAGTAAATCAGAAGAAGATTGATTTACTGGTCTAGATCAACTGAAACTGTACAATGCATTTTCATTTTCTGTAGAAGCTGTGTGCATATAATCTGTCTTGCTACCAGTTAATCACTGAAAGTATTACCACACCAGTGAAAACTAGCTAAGATTGAGATACTGAAACCAAGTGGAGAAGTGGAAAGCAAGAATTACAAAAAAAAGTCCTCTGAAGAGCAGAATGAGCCTGGGAAGAGTTCACAAGTAGACCTTTTCTAGAGCTGGTCACGAGGTTAATCTTTTTAATACGCTTTCTAATGTCCTTGGCACAAAGTGAAGGAGTGGGTTAATGAGATTCTCTGATTAAAAAGAATTGGAGTCATCATCCATACAAAAAAGAATTGGAAAGTCTCTTCCATGCAGGAAAAACTGGTTGACCTTGAGAATGGTAATAATAGAAGTGAAGTGAAATTCAACAGCTTATGAATTGAAGTCTAAACAACAGGAATTAATGCAGAGGGACAGTCTGAAATAGCAAAGGAAAATAACATGAGTAAATATATATTACAGGATGACTAGAAACCACTGATATGAGAAAGTCTGAAAAGCAGAAAATGCAATCTGAAAATTTTTCAGGCTTTATATTTTCGGGAAAGAGAGAATTTTTAATGTAATTCTAAAAGACTTTAGGTGTTACTCTACTGTTTATGTCAACTATGGTCATTGTGGTTCAAGAGAAATTAAATTGAAATTAAACAGATAAGAAATTAAACTAAGATTACTACAAAGCCTGTTTTAGGAATAGATAATAATGACACCTAGGCCTTTTTACCCTAGTCAAATGAAGGTTGGGAAGGAAATGTGATTGTGCTCTCTAAATAGAAAAATAAACATACAAAAGGCAAGAAGATACAGAACATTATCAATGCAGAAGCAAATAAATATATTAGTCATTAATAAATATAGCTTGGAAATTTTAAGACTTTCTAGCCAGACAACAGTGAATTTACAGAACACTATCTTAATTGAATTAGTAGTGGGAAACTATCTAAACATTAAAAATTAACTTGATGTGTTTAATGTAAATAATTGTATAATATAGATGACCATGATAGAAAAGGGCTGTATTTGAACACTTAGGATATCCTTTACAATAGACTCCTTTTCAATAGTCTACTAAGTTTCTTCAACCATGATAATGCTGCTTCTCTTCTTTTCAAAATACTGATTTGCTACTGTAGGCTTTGGAAGAAAAACTGAGATGTGTAAAAACATATGTTCGAAAGAATCCTAAGAACAGCACATAGAAATCTGCTAATAAAAACAGAATGCTGTCCTACTCAGGGAGGGTATGAAATTACAAAATTCTGGGACATTGTGATGAGTTAACCTTGGCTGGCCAGCAGATGCTCACCAAGCTGCTCTATCATTCCCCCTGGACAGGGAAGGACAAAATATTCCCTCAACTCCTCCAAAGTGGATCCTTCCCATGGGCTGCAGTTCTTCACAAGCTGCTCCAGCATGGCTCCCTCGCATTGGGTGAAGTGTTTCAGGAATAGACTGCCTCATTTGGAAACCTCTGTGAAGCCACAGATCATGTCAGAGGACATGCTCCAATATGAGCTCTGCTCCAAGGCCCCACAGGTCCTACCAGGAGCCTGCTCCAGTGCTGACTTCCTGTATGGTTGCAGCCTCCCTTGGGTATTCACCTCTTCTGTTATGGGTCCTCCATGGGATGCAAGAGGATATCTGGTCCAGCATGAAACTCCATGGGCTACAGAAGGACAACCTGCCCCACAATGATCTTCACCATGGGGTGCAGGGGAATCTCTGCCCTATTGCCTGGAGCACTCTCTCCTTCTTCACTGATCTTAGTGTCTGCAGAGTTATCTCTCTCAAATACCCTCACTACTCCCACCCAGCCTGCTGTTCTGCAAGAGGTTTCTCCCCCTTCCCTTCCCTTTTTTTAATGCCTTATCACAGATACTACCTCCACCTCTGATTGGCTCAGACTTGGCCAACAGCAAGTCCATCTTGGAGCCAGCCAGAACTGTCTGTGTCAAAGACAAGGGAGGCTTCTAACATCTTCTCACAATAGCTACCTCTACAGCATCCTTGCTACCAGAACCTTCCCACTTAAACTCCAGACAGTCATATTAATATCTATGGATTTGAAAGCTGGGTGCTAATTCTTATGAAACATGAATATGCACATTTTTTGAGACTGAGATAAAGCTGTTAAAGATGGATACATTGCAATGGAAATATGCTCAGCATGAATCTCTGCTCTAACAGAAACAACAGCTGATGCCATGGCATTCAAAACAGACATTCCTGATAACAAATGGCACAAAGATTGCTCACTCAGCTTCAGACAAGGTCCCCATTGGGGTTGATCAGCTCCACAATCCCACTGGAGTTGATCAGCTCCACAGTCAGGAGGACATCAAACAGCAGATATGCAGCACCTTCTGATTTTCACAGAAATAACTACAACCTAGGTGGTGTATGCCATCATCTGTGACAAACAGTAAATTTTCCATTAATAATTAAACTGACATTTAAGTGTTCAGAATTAGCTCTTACATTAATCTTCTTTGAGACGTGTCTGTGTATCTCTGCTGTAATTATAGCACATTTTCCTCATTTAATTGATGCTTTTAATCTAAAAGGTTATGTTGTAAAACACATTCCCATAAAACACATACTAAAAATGAATTAATGGCAAGACAGCAAAATTGTTCTGAGGACCATAAATCAACAGAGCATTAAAGACAGTGGGCTCAAATATTTACTTTAAGATAAAGTAAGTAAAAGTTACCTCTAGCAATAATTCTAAGCTCTCTAATAAGCAGTCTGCTCTCAAAAGCTACTCACATGCTACAGATGAGGACTAAGGAAAACTATCACTTCCAAGGAAAAAAAAATCTGTCTCGTATTTAGTTTGCTCAAATAGAATTGGAGCTAAATCTAGTCAAAGTCAACTGTGAAAACCTTTCATTGTTTGCTCAGTCTTAGTTACATTTGGACACAGAGGAACAGGAGAGTGATTTTCATTGTGCTTTTTATAATCCTGCTCAAATTCAGTGGGCTAGAATTCCCAAACTAAGACTCCATTTAAAATGAAATTTTGTAAGTATTTTTTTTATAAAACCATCTGACAACAGTTCCTCACAGAATCACAGTTAGGGAAATTTGAAGGGACTCAGAATAGGCCAGCTAGAGCTAGTTGCCCAGTACCACTTCAGTCTTAATTTCCCCAAGGTGGAAATTAGTTAAACTTTTCCAGTGCTTAGTCATCCTCACAATAAATAAGTGTTACTTGATGTTCAGTTAGAGCATCCTGTGTTTTGGTTTGTGTACTTTGCCTCTTGTCCTATCTCTAGACAACAGTGAAAACAGCCTGTCTCCAGTTCTTGTATTAATGAGTGTCTCTGGCAAGGAACAGCTAGTGAGTGAATGGACAGACAGCTTCTACAGATGAATGGGATATACATCACACCATGGCCATTGAGATGACCTGTTTGCATAAATAGCAATGCTTTGATTTTTCTGAAGAAGGAGCACCATAGAAGTGTGTTCTTTAACCAAATCCACTTTAAATACTAGTCAAGCTTAGAATGAAAGTGAGACATTTTATTGTAACAGTAAAATAGACTTCATCAGGTACTTGTCTACACTGGTAGGATCCCTCTGAGCCTTATCTCCAAACTGAACCATCTCAGCTCAACCTTTCCTTATAGGACAGGCTCTCCAGTCCCTTCAGCATCTTTGTGGGACTCTTTCCAGTATGTCCATGTACCAAGAAACCCAGAACTAGACACACTGTTCCACCCATAAAGGGACAGCATCACCTTCCTCAGCATGCTGACAGCAATTCTAATGCAGCCTGGTTACTATCAGCCTTGTCTGAAAGGTCACATTACTAGCTCTTGTTCAACTCAGTGTCCATCAGGACCCCCAGGTCCATTTTCTGCAAGGCTGCTTGCTGGCTGATGAGCCCCTCAGCACACACTAATGCCTACAGTGATTATTCCTCCCTAGGTGCAGAACAATGCACTTGTTGAACTACATGATTGATTCCATTCACATGTCTCAGTTGTGTGCTGGATAGAATATATGCAAGATACATCAAGGCTGAAAGTATGGGTCTATTTCTTGATGAGAATAAGAGAGGGACTCCAATTTCAGTGATAGAATAAATAATAGGCTATTCATATTACCAGCTTAGAAATGAATAGTGTACTAAAATCAAATATTGTACTAATAAACAGAAAAAGATTGCAGAGATTAGAAATTGCAGAAGAAAACGTAGATGGATCTCACTCCCCACCATGCTAGGATGAATTTGCAATTTCAATTCAGCAGTAAGATTCTCCCCCACCCCCAGTCTTTCTTGAGCATATGTAGCACTTTATAATTAAGATGAATGCTTACTGGATCAGATATCACAGTGTGAATTTAAAAAAAACCCACATTCTGCTGTGCCTACCTAATCTGTATGATTCATGTGATATTAAATACTACACATTTTCCTCTTTACAGAGATTTAACTGTGCTCATGAGTAGTCTCTTCTGCTGCTCACCAGCCTGGCAGATCTCTTTGGTTTTCACTTTTAAACACACCCTAGATATTTCCATCTTATTCTTTAGGTAGTTTCAGTGATAAGGGGGATATTGAAGTACAAAATGTCTTAGTAAATGTTACATGAAGATCTTAAGCAGAGCATGAGGCTTGAAGAAAACAATGTTAAAAAAAAAGAATAAAAATTAATCCATTTTAAAAATGGAATTGAACATTATTACAACAAATTATAACTTTTTTGGAAAAAATACATATTTATGAAAATTTTATTATAGCAGTGTGATAAGTAACTGGCTGATTGTTTTGCTCAAAAAAGGTCAGCTAGCTAAATGGAAACCCTAATGTACTGGCAGAAAGATTTTGATAGATAAATTTTAGAAATTGAATTCAAGAAAATGAATGAATATTCTGTTTTTAGCTGTACTGTCAAAGCCAGACACCCAAAAAATCACAAGCAATGAAAAATAAATTATGAGTCTGTTAAAGAGAAAAAAAATAAAGTCATGAATTTCAAGACATCTGGTACATTGGACTATTCTTATTTCCAATTTTAACAAGGAAGAATTATGATATTGGGATTTTCTCCACAATCTGAAGGGCAAAATACCAGAAAAAATTTCAAGAATTTATGCCATTATGAATCTTTCTACACGTTTTATTTTAAACCTCAGTTCCCATGAACAAATTAAGAATTTGGTCCAGTAAATTTCTTCTGAGAGTTTAAAACTGAACTGTGAAAAGCGTGAGATATAGGATAAAATCATAACAGAGGGCATGACAACACTAATTTTGAAAACTTTCTAACTTTTTTTGTGTACCACAGTGGTACTGTAGTATCTAAAGGTTCAATGGAAATTTTGTAAAGAATTTGGAGAGAATATTTTCTTAATCAGTGTCATGAAAAAAAAAAATTAATAAATTTAAGTTTTTACTAAAACCAGGTGTTGCAAGGATGATCTCCCAGATTGACTTTATGCAGATTTTGTCGTTGTCAAGTGAGTGTGAAAAAAATGCTTCTTGAAAACAAACATATTCAAAAAGGATGTGAGGAACATCTTCTGGAAAAACACCTTTCATGGCCTTTTTTACTATCCTGGCTTACAGGGTTTTTTTCCTGACTAACTTAGCTCAGTAAAAGTTCTGAACTCTTTCCCACCATGCCCTACTCTTTTCTGGAAATAAAACTTGGTGTCCAAGAAGTTTAGAGTATGTTTTTTTTTCATCTCTTGGAAAAGAAAAGCCTTACTGTCAGATGAGCACTTTTCTATTCCTTCTCGGTGAGATTTTCAGTTTATTAATTAGATAAGACTGCAGTGGAGATAATTTATGTATTGAACTGTGTAATTCTTTGGAGACAAGTTACTGCTGACATTTAAATAATAAATAATAATAAGCTATAATAATAAGAAAAATATTTATAAGCAATAATAATAAGCAAAATAAATAATAATATACAAAAAAATTGAATGAACCTTTTTTGCTAATTGTGATTGTAACTGAATTTTTTTTTTCACTACATGATTACTCAGAAGAACCTCTATGTGCACAAGTCCCAAAGAAACTGTTTCATATGCAGATCATCTGTATGGATTTGATAAGTGAAGGAAATTACTCAACATTGAAGAGTATTATTAACTAACCTAGGGAGGACTCTATAGAGCCTGCTGCTCTCTACTGAAATTGCAGACAGCAATTTATTACTCTGAAAAGCAAATTTGTGCAGTTATTGGTGTGGTGCATATCCCATTCATCTGCACAAGTCAGACTGATGCCTGATATCCAAAGTGTTCTTGTATTAATGAGTGGCTGTGGCAAGGAACAGCTAGTGAGTAAATGGAAAGACAGCTTCTACAGATGAATGGGATATACATCACACCATGGCCATTGAGATGACCTGTTTGCATAAATAGCAATGCTTTGATTTTTCTGAAGAAGGAGCACCATAGAAGTGTGTTCTTTAACCAAATCCACTTTAAATACTAGTCAAGCTTAGAATGAAAATAGAATATGATACATTTTATTGTAGAAAATTTGTGTCAACTTCTTAGTTACAAAATTTGTCAGGGTTTTGCAGAGGAAAAGTATAAAAGAATAAAGCACATCTTGTTATTTAATCCTAGTATCCAACATCTTGTTTTAGATACCATTTATGATTTCTTGAAGCTTAATAGCTGCTGTAGAAGGCAAGATAATTGTCTAGGTTCACTCTACCAATACCTTTCAGAATCAAACTTTAAGTTCCAAGGTTAAAGGACCTTGCCACCTCCTTTACTAACACTGCCTAAGAAAAGGTTATGCTGCCTTTCTGTTCAAAATCAGACATCTTCCCTTTCTTACCCACATTTTTATGCTCAACTAGAAGTGGTATTTCCATGCAACATTTGCATTCTCCTTCCTTAGACCTCAGTTTACAATCCTAGTTTGTCCTTTACTCAGCATATCCTCCCAGATTAAATGATTTTCTACTAGTCCTGAATTTTTTCAGAGAAGCTGCTACATTTTGAATACATGAATCTGTTGAAAAGCAGTCACTTTACTTTTCATCTCATCAAAATTGCTATATCTGGTGAGCTCATCACAGAGACCAGATAAAATACATTAATAGTAACAGTTTGTTAGTTTTCTGAACTACTTAAGACCCAAACATCTACTAAATTTAAGTGAAATAAGCCTCATTAGTATCCTACACACTGATTCTAACTTTTCAAGCCACAGGAGGAGGAAAAATTCAGAAGACATATAAAGTTAAGAATGGGGTAAAAACTCCAAAGTCTAGTTCGTTTAGATACAAATTACCCATTAATGGATAGCTGTAAGGGATTTTCTTCAGGAGCAGTTACCAGGCAGCTGAAAAAAAGCAGAAGAAATCAGACAGACTAAGAAGATAAAAAGGCTAAGAAACAAAGTTGATGTGAAGAATCTTAATAATGAGGAAGAACAATATGGAAATAAAATAGATGTAGCAGAAAGACTTGAATTAGAGCTGCAGGAAGTTTTCAGAATGGTGAAATGGCTTTACTGATGAAGTTTAAACTATAACTAGTGCTAGTAATTTTTTTTTTTTTTTTCTGGAAGTAAAATACAAAGATGATATGGAAAAGTGAAGAAAGTATTACCCATCACCTGGTTACTCTATTTTTATAGAAGTTACTTTCCCTGCCTATTTTCCATATTATGTGAATTCATTCAGAATCTTTTTTAAACTTTCAAATTCATATTTATAATATCACAAAATTATGAGTACAAAGTATTGCAGAACAGAAGTGAAGCAATTTCTGCTAAATAGAGTGTGTGCTCCTTAATTTTAGTATGCTTCCACAATATTAGGAAATTAATTAGCAATCTGTCCCTTGAAAATATTGAGTTAATGCTGCCAGGAAATATCAACCTTTAAGAAAATGAGAGTGTATTTGTAAGTATGTAGTGATAATTTAGAACTTGTACCAAGGAAGACTCTCAAAAGCTCTACAAGCAGTATTAAATATTAAATCTCCAAAGCTTTCCAGACAACAGGAATAGAATTATTCCTTGGTTTTAAAAAATTAAAACACAGAGATTAATTGACATACCAAAATACTAGCGTGGTCTCAGGGCAGCTAAGGAAAACTTGGGTCTCTTTTTCTCCACCTCTCTTACCTTGATTTGTGTCTGTCTTAAGAGTATGCAATTCCCACACCCACTTCTCTTATCTGCCTGAATAAATTAAATGATTCCTGATTAGTAACAAAAAAAAGATCTAAGAATTTTCTAAATTGCCCATTAGTAGAATACAGGAGCTTCCCAGAAAATGAGACTTGCATAACTTAAAAGCCACATGAGCTATAGACTTCAGCTCATCTTCCACCTATGCTGATAATTAGCTATGTCTTGATTTCAAATTTTATTTTAAGTAATTTCAATCTTTGTGACAAAGGAGACATTAAATTCATAGGGAAAACACAGGTATTGCTACTAACGTTAATCTCACCATTTCTCATAACTATGGGCAATTGCCAGAGCTGTTCCCATTCGAAATAGCTTTAAAGATTGTGAAGGATTATGTCTGATATGGTGCATTTAATGTATTAGCTAAATCGCTTAATGTGAAAAACCATGTTCTTAAAAATTTACTCAACTTTGGAAGCATTTGAAATAGTCCAGTCACGTGGTAAATTTGGGAACTGATTCATGAATCAGGAAAATCAATAAAATACTAGATGCAAAGCAAATACCATTATTTGTGTTATTACCAGTTCTATTTAGAATTAACATCTCTCTTTCAAATTTGCCATGGTTTAGATTGATAGCTTTCAGAATGCTAATATGTATTTTTAAAATAATTTTTTAAAATAATGGCAGTTATTGCATTCATGCTTTGTAACTTCATACACTTAATACTTCTTGAGAAGGACTCCGTTTTATTAAAATTCTTTAAACAACTTTATATTCAATAGCCTTTTACTTGCAATTAAGGAATTATAGAACAGAATCACTATTACATAGTACAGAAAAATTTTCTCCTCCCTATTCATGCTGGTCACACTGTTTCCGGTACAGATCAGGATCCTGTAGGCTTTTTGGACCACCTGGACAGACTGCTGGCTCATACTCAGCTTGCTGCCAGCCAGCACCTCCAGGTATTTTAATCCATGCTAGTAGAACTAATACACTAAACCATAGACAATGTTTTCTAAACTTCTGGTACCTTCTATGTTCAAGCAGATGGCATATGACAGATATCCCTGAACAGTCCTGACTGTCCAGTACAGCTATGACCAGCTGCTGGGCCTGTCATGCATGATATTCTGCTCCCTGGGATCCCTCACTCTTGCCAGGCTATTTAGACTGGTTTCAGGGCAGAGTGTACTGGCCATCACAGTACATCTGTTGGGAATTTTTACCATAAGGCACCAGAAAAACAAGTGGGAAAAACAAAATTATTTATTATTTTATTAATTAATTTACAAACTCAGAGACTGATCATGGCCATGCTGAAGGTAAGAAGAGCTTATCCTTTGATCTCCCTTATTTTTAGTCTGATGTGCATTTTGAACAAGTTGAAGCACAGAGATGACAAGCAAAGATAGTATTCAGGGGAAAGAGAAGAGGGAAACCACAGTGTGTGCATGCACATCATGAAGTCCAAGAAATATTGTTGCTAAACTTCTCTTTCTCCATTAGAAGGAGTGCTTGGAATCTTACTTCTGCATCTAACACTGTTTTGGTGCTTTTGATGTCACAAGCTGGAACAAGTTGTCCTCCTTGCCATCCAGATCTCTAAATGCTAAGTAATATTTTTGGTATCTTTATTAACAACTCTAACTCTATGATTATTGATTTCTCACCAAAACACTGATATGTTCAGAATAGACTGAACATGCTTCAGTTGATTATCACCTCTGGTTAAGGGAATCTTTGAAAAAATGTGTGGAATTCTCATTCCTGTAAGCAGAATTAAGAACAAGAACCTATCATCTATTGCCTGATAAATTCCCAGCCACCAAAGTACTTGTCATTATCCTGTTTTCCTCAGAGAAGATTCTCCAATCTTGCAATTCCAATTCCAATTTTTAAAAAACTGATTTGGATGTATCCTGAGATGCTATTTCAGATCAAGTTGTTTGCTTTTCTAGCTCTGGATCCTGATAAGACTGGGGCAAAAGCTATGCATGGTTCTGATCAATAGTGTCAAGATTGAAGAGCAATTTATATTTAGAGAAAAAAATGTACACCCTAGGCAGCAGGAAAATGTTGGGTCTTCATACTTCCTGGCGCTATTCTGAGACAAGATCACACATGAGAGAAAAACTTGGAGATAATCAAGTTGGGCTTTGACACCTTAGCTACATAAATCACACTTCAAGTATTTTGATCCTGTTTGACACCTTTTAGTTAAAATTATTTAACAACAATTATTTGTAATGTTTTTAATGTTTAAGCTTATTTTGTGGGTTTTTAAAAACTGCATATTAAACACTGTTTGTGACAAGAGGCACAAATTGAAACAGGAATTTTCACCTAAACATCAGGAAGCAGTTTTCTGTGGTGAGGGTGACTGAGCACTGGCCCACGGTGCCTAAAGTTTTAGAGTCTCACAGCTTGGAGATAGTTAAAGGCCATCTGGACATTGTCTGGGGCAACTGACTCTAAAGTGATCCTGCTTGAGCAAGAAGGCTGGACTGGATAAACTCCAGAGGTCCTCAGCCATTCTGTGATACTGTGGCTCAAGTGTAAATTGACAGCTGTCTGGTGTAATGCTACAGAGCAATTTATCTCCACACCAAAGTTTCAAAATCTAATGAATGAAGTCAACAAAATTCTCTTCTACTAGAACTCAAGCTTGATGGGTAGTAATTTCCATCTGTAATCTTCTGATAGAATTTTTGGAAAAAAAATAAAAGGGAAAGCAGTCTAAATTCTTCTGGTTTCCATATTGGAAGACATTGTACGAACTACTGAGAAACCAATGCCAAGGAACTATGAATTACTTTTGAAGGACAGTGTGCCAAGACCTCCTAACAGCAAGGATGGGAACTAGTGCAAAGCTCTTAATGAAATTAGTAGGTTAAATTACACTATATTGCTTTATCTTTTCTAAGCACTATTACAAATTGCCATTTTCTAAGTATTGAGCAGGCACTTTTCTTGCAAACCTTAATGATATTAGTACTACATACACAATAACATAAAAGCAGTGTCATATAATCCAGAATTATCTGAGCATTCCTGATACTAGAAAATAAAATATTACAGCTGGATTATTGTTTTTAATTTTTTTCATTAAATGCTACATTACATAGGCTACAGGAAACTTAAATAAAATCAATATCTTTTAAAATTGGATCATTATTGAATGTTTATTAACTACTGCTATCCCTTGAAATTTAGTAATAATTGCTGCAAAGAGAAAGAGGATAAGAAGAGGGAATTTCACAGTCTATGGTCCAACTTTGTGTTAAAATCAGGTGATGAGGGATTTGTAAGAGGGTAACCAGGGCATTCCTGATATTTGGAGTGCAAAGGCAGCAATGTGAATTTTTTCTCAGAATGTTGTAATACAGCAGTCATGGTTTTGAAGGGAGTGTTAGAGTCAGTGATTGAATGATCAGCTTTGACAGTGGAGTAAATCAAAATCATCAGTCAGAGATGAAGCAGTGCAAGTCCTATTAGTTTTCATACACAGAAAGAGAAAAAATATAGCCCAAGCCTTAGTCTCTGAAGTTCATAAAAGTTCATTGTTTTAGATATGTCTGGAATTTCAGATTCCAGCTGAAATTATAATCAAGACAGGTGATTTTGCC
>VZTY01023665.1:83358-119091 GCA_013400935.1 Turnix velox | reverse complement strand
CCAGGTGGGGTCTCACCTGAGTCATGCCTCCAGGTTTTGAATCCTGTAAAGCATGGCCTCTGGTGTACAGAGTAGTTGGCAGGTGAGATAATGTAAGTAGTACAGGCAATAAATATTTTTCTCAAAAAAAAAAAAAGCCGTAAGAAAATAAATTTTTCTGAAAAAAAAAATGTTTAAATAGTGTTTTTATCAGATGCACAGCCCCAAGGTTAGTGATGTCTCAAACTCATTTTAATGAATTCTCATAGACCCATTGCATGTGTTTATCATACACCTACAGTCAGACCTGGATTTTGACTGACATATCAAGGGTAATGATTACTTTATTTTTCTCTGTAATAAAAAAAGGTAAAGTATACATTTTGAAATAACATCATGGAGTCAGCTGACGAGAATGTACAGTTTGCAGCACTTTCTAGGGAATACCCCTGTGTCGGAGCAGCAATTTCTGGTGATAACCCAAAATACTATGGAGTGTTTGGGTCTGACCCAAGCAACAGTGATATAATGAGGGCTCCAGGTATTTTTGTGTTTCTCCAGTCCATTTCTGCACGTCCTGGTATTGTTACTCTCAAACTGATAATTTTCTAGGCTCTTAAAATGAGTGTTGTAAGAGTAGTTGAATGTAATATGTGTTATTTTAATATTCTGACTCTTAATGCTACATAAAACCTTTGTTTCCTACAGGTTTATTGAGCTAGTGCATTAGATTTCCCACTGCATGAGCAAAAAGATTATGGTGGCTTAGATCTAAGTACGCTTTGGGGAGACATTTTGTATTTTCTCTATAAATAGTCTTTCTAAAACACAATTGTGAAACTATTAATGTTTATATCACATTATACATCTCTCTAAGTTTACTGTTGCTGAGTATACAGTGCAGGAGAGAGAGGAAATGTTTTTTTGTCTAAAAAATGTGTTTAGAATTTTTGTTGTTAAAAGGCTACTAAAAGGCAAGGTTTTTCTTGATATTTATCTTATCTCGTGGGGATTTTTGGTTTGTTACACAGAGCCATCCGTGTTTCTAGTAATAGTAAAATTACATCACTGCTGGAGTTAAGCACTTCAATAAACCTTGAAGATACCAAGCTTTCAGGAGAAATGTGGGTATTTTGTCAGTTCCTTTTGCATAGCAAAAAACGAGTCAAGGTCTTCCTTAGGAAACATTAAGGTCTAGGAGACTAGATTCTTGGGAGGGGGAGGATCAGGCCAGGCTTGCTGAGACTCTGAGCACACTGCAGGGATTTGGGCTAGATAGCCTTTTGAAAGTCCCTTCCAGCTCTATGCTTCTCTGAACTGCAATTCCATGTTCTCTACAGATTAAATTTTGATTAAGGGATGAGAGTACATAGCAAAATTTGTATTGTATTTTGGATAAATTTGGGGTGTTTTTCCTTAAGCAAATAAAAGCACTGATTATGGACTTTAAAGGTGCAAATGCTGGAAAGATCCTTCGTGGAAAATGCATGTGAGGGATAGGGGTGCAGAGATGGTTCATACCTGTATTACAGGGCTGACTTGCATTCTGTTTTGAGAGTAACTTAATGAGCAGTTTCTTCATGATTTGTAAGAACTCGGGTCCCATGGAACCATTTATTCCTCTGTATGTAAACAGCCAATTCCATTGTTCACTGAAACATAACATGAGTGAAACGAATGGTGGGTGTCACTCCTCCTGGCCAAGTGAAAGATGATCATCTCCACGCAGTGTGGGTGAGGTGGACCAGCTCCATTTCTGCATACTTCTCTGGTTCCAGGTGTGTGTAGCTTCAGGTTGTGGGTAATCTGCAATTTGCTGGGGGCATCGTTATCTCTCTCTGCCTGCAGGGCAGGATTGGAGCCAGGCTGGGAGCAGCTGCCTGCAGGGCTGTCCGGGCAAGTTTGGGGACCCACAGGACCCTCCTTCCATCACCCACCTCGGGTTGGTGCTGATACCCCCTGTGACACGGAGGAGGCATTAGGTCAGATGAGATACATTAAGTGGTGAGTGATAAATTCAAGATGACAACCCCAAACAGCAGTGTTTCTTCTGGTAATTAATTCCAGTGGTGCCTGAGGCGGTGCTTAGCCACTGCCACCGGTGTGGCCAACGCTGAGCAGCTAATGAGAAAACATTACAGTGAGGATTAGGGGCCAGTACATTCTGGCAGGATGAGGTCACTGTGATTAGGAAATATTAATGCAGGCTTAATGTGATAAACTGACTGTGACAAAGAAACTTTATTTTACCCATCAGCGGTTAAAATGCAGAAAGCCCCTTTTTAAAATAAAATTTTTTTGGTCTTTTCCCTCTGCCTTCCTGCTAGCTTTTACACTCCGTGGCACCAAGTGTCACATGCAAACCATGCCAAGGCTGGTAAGCTCTTGTAGCCAGGCACAAATTGTTTCTTCAGACAATATCAGGGATTGGAAGGGACCATCTTGTCCAATCCCTCCTGCCAGAGCAGGAACCCCTAGACCAGGTCACACAGGAAGGCATCCAAGTGGGGTCTGAATGTCTCCAGAGAAGAGCCCAGACCCTCTCTGGTCAGCCTGTTACAGTGTTCTATCACCCTCACTGTGAAAAAGTTTTTATTTTCTCCTATTTCAGTGGAACCTCCCATGTTCCATCTTGCACTCATCGCCCCTTCATTTGTTTTAATTATTTTTGTCAGGTAACAATGGAAGCTCAGATTAGAGAAGAAAGATTTGTGGTGTTTACCTGTAAGCAGGAAGAAAGATGAGAGACTAACACACCTGAACTCCAGCGTCATACTGTCTTTGGTCAGCAGCGAGAGTGGGATTGCATGATGTTATCACTCAAAAGGTAAGGGCGTCCTCTGAGGATGTCTGGCAATGTTAGATGTAGGGAAAAGTGATGGAACAGGGGTTTTATAGAACCCTGCCATGTTGCTGCTGCTGCACTGGTTTGGGGTTAGTTGTAAGGAAAAATCCATGTCATGTGATGTTTTTTAAAAAAAAAGAAAGATGTTTCTGTGGGCTTTTCCCAGGTTGTTATCCCCCAGAGCTGCATGACTTGTATTTTTCATAAACTTCAGGAGCTGCGTAACGTCCAAAGGGAAACCCGTGGGTTATAATGTGCTTACAAAGCACTTTCACCGCTAGAGTTGAGATGTTGTGATGCTAATTATGGACTGAGGTTTATTTCCTAAGTGTTTCCTATTAATTGCAAGGATATAGATGGGATGGACTGCTTACAGTGTCATTCACGTTTTTATTTGTCTTAAAGCTAGCAGTAATATTCACACCTTTGCTTTTTGCCTTGTTACCATTATTATGTAACAATCACTTTTCAAGTGAAAGCATTATAAATACTTCAGAATAAGTACTTCTATAGAGAAGGTTAAAAATATTGTTTAATCATGCCAGCGAGACTTCAGCTGGTCCCAAAATGTCATATAATATAATTAATTTGCAAGCTTGTAACCAGATCCTTAGGTTGTCTCAGAATATATCAAGTTCTTTCCCTAGTATGTCTTCATACATGCCTTTATTTTTAAAGAAATCTTTATTGTATTTCAGAAAGAAATTATTATGCATTTTCTTCTTAATTTCACACAACTCTTATAATTTTTTTCCTATGAATATTCTGGAGTTCTAAAAGATAAATTCCATCCTGTTTTTCTCTTGTTCAGCTATTTTTTTATACAATATTGAAGTAATATAGTGAATACAAAACATGGAACTGATGCTTGAGGTGTACACTTGCAGAAGATAAGTTGAAAATAATTGTGTTAAATACATTGACTCTTTCAGTAATCACACATCCTTGCAATGACACTAGTACTATTTTTACTGAACAGTGAAAGCACCATCAAGGACGGTGTGCTGTAATGTGATAAGTGACATTTGTTACAATGGCACTAAAATCTTTTTGGACATATTCTTTTTTCTGTTTATATAATAAACCTGTCAATTTGCACGGGTTTTATTCTTTTTTTTTTTTCTTTTTCCATGTAGTTACAAGATGGACAATTATTTTGTCTTCATTTCCAGGCAAAGGAAAAGGTATCCCAGAGCTTAATCCCTACAGTGCAGAGCCATAGAATCTCCATTAGTTAAAAGATGAATCAGAAACTATGGTTAAAATATATTAAATGAGACTATGTTACTCAGATCCTAATGTCATTTATTTTTAATGTTAAAACCTCGTTTAGCCAAAATGCTTTTCAGTGCAAATGAAACTCCAGGTAGGATAATTAAAACCCGGAGTTTGAACTGCTGGACTCCTAGATAGACTTCAGTATTTTTGTAGATTACTATGATGTCATAATAGTGGTGAAACATGGAGTGAGATAATTATCCACGTTTCTAAGGAGAATGTGTTTCCATGGAAGGCACAGGAGAATGCTTTGGACTGTATTGTTTTTAACTCATGTTGGAGAGAGCCATAGGAAGAGACACTAACACGTGCTGAGTTGTGTTTAGACAAATAAATGTGCACTTAGGTCAGAAACATCAGTAATTTGCCAATAATTTATGACCCATGTTGCAGAATCATGCAGTTGTCCAGGATGGAAGGGACCTTTCAGGTCATTGAGTCCAGTCATTGACCCAACTCTGACTAAACCATATATCTAAGCAGTGTGTCTGCCCAGCTCTTAAATCACAGGATGTCAGGGATTGGAAGGGACCTCAAGAGATTGTTCCTGAAGCAGGAACACCCAGGTGTCCAGGTGGGGTCTGAATGTCTCCAGAGAAGGAGATGCAGCAGCCTCTCTGGGCAGCCTGTGCCACTGTTATGTCATCGTCACCCTGACAAAGTTTTTTCTCCTATTTCAGTGGAACCTCCTTGCACCCATTGCCCCTTGTCCTGTCATTGGAGGTCACTGAGACGAGCCTGGCTCCATCCTCCTTTCATGTATAAACATGAAAGAGGTCACACTCAGTCTCCTCCAAGCTAAAGAGTCCCAGCTCTCTCCTCGTAAGGGAGATGTTCCACTCCCCTCGTCGTTTCTGTGTGTATGAGCTGGACTCTCTCCAGCAGTTCCTTGCTCTTCTTGAACTGAGGACCCCAGATCTGGACACAATATTCCAGATATGGCCTCACCAGGGCAGAGTAGAATTGGGGAGAACCTCTCTCCCCCTGATGACTGCTCCCCTTCTAATAGACCCCAGGATGCCATTGGCCTTCTTGGCCACAAGGGCCAAGAAATACCTCCAGGGATAGTGTTTCAACCTCTTCTCTGGGAAGCCTGTTCCACTGCCTAATAATAATCCTTTGCACACTAATTTTTTTCTTAATATCCAGTCTAGACCTCCCCTGGCGCAAGCTGAGGCTGTTTCCTCTTGCCCTATTAGAACAATTTATTTACTCACCAGAACTTTGTGGGATATCACAAAAAGTAAACTGGCATAAGAAAAGCCTCTGTGAAGGTTTTCTGTCCACAAAATTCAAGTGTTGCAGCAGCCTCCATTTTCATGGAGGGCACATTGAGCTGTTCCATGGTGTAGGAGGGAAGGTTACAGTGTGTGAAACACAGTAATTCAAAAGGGGAAGAGGAAGGTCTGCTGAAGTCATAGTGAAAAAAAAAAAAGCTGTTCTGTTTGAAGGTGGCTTTTACCTGGTATGTCATATTCTACAATTAATTAGTGAACAGATAGCTATATTTTGCTACTGTTTAAATTGCAAACTGTCTGGGATGGGAATTACAAGGAGCATCTCAGCCAGCTTGAAGAGGAAAATTTCTCAGTCCTAAATAGGGTACTAAGTTCCACACGGTATATTTTATGAAGGTTATTTCATCTTAAATTGGAGTGCCTGGAAAACAAACTCACTGTGAGCTTTTGGTAATTCTTTAAAGTATTTAAACTATAAATTATTCTAAAATGTTCCATTAATATAAGTATCAAATAGCATCTCAATGTAGCTGTAATACACAGTAAAACTTTAAAAATGGATTTGTGGGATATGACTCCACGCTGGAGGATGGCCAGTGAGTCTGGCTTTTAATTTTCATATAATAAGCCATAGTGTGCTTTAAATGCAGACTTTCCATTTCATCCTAAATTCTGAATTTCACAGCTTAGGAAGAAATATTTTATTTCATAAATTCAGCCAGGGTTTTGATCAGTCTGTGGGGTTTTATGTCTTCTGGGCAAACCCATGCAAATTTTATAAATAGATTTTTTTTTCCTTGGATGTACCCTCTGTAGTTTATGTTCACTAAGACCTGTAATAGGTATTATATTCACTAGTACTGTGTAGTATTCTTTTTCCCAAGTACATGAAGCTGTTTAACAGAGCAAACATGGGGCTGGCTGAGCACATAAACACCGAGAGTCTGACAGGGTTTTGCTGCAGTGGGAAACCAGGGAATATATAATTGCATCATTGTCTCTCGTCCCTCTCCCACATGGAACTTGCTTAAATGTCATTTCATGCTGCAAGGCTCTCACTCTCTCCCCTTTCCTCTTCAAACCTTAGTCAACCTGCACTCAGCCATCATCATAGCAGTGCCTGAGCCTGGAGCCCATCACCATCCCCGGGGGGGATGCTTCATATTCAGGCATCACCGATCGTTGACCTGGCTATTGTTGTTTGTGATACTTAGGGGGTAAACTTTGGGCAATCAATACAACATCAGCCCTCCTCGCTCCTGGGAATGGAAAGCTGAAGCGGTGCACTTAATCTTAGAAGCTGGGCACTCCCCCAGTATCCCTGCTCTCACTGCTAAACCGGGGTGGTTGGCCTGTTTGATGGGGCATTATCGCCGTGGAGGTCAGATGTTGAGCTGGCTTGGCGAGCTCTGATGAATGGCTGTTTGTGATGAAGCACCTCTTCCTGTCCGAGGAGAGACATTTAATAATGATGGGCCATAACTGCACACACATACGCACACAAACCCACCCCCCTCCTCCACCTTGTAGCTTGTAGGTGAGTGTACACAGCAAAAGCTGGAGAAGGGAAGGTGCTACTTTGGAGGAAGTCTTTGGGGGAAATAAAACCAGCTTGAGGAAATCAAGGCCTTGTTAAGAATGAAAGAAACCCCACTGTCTACAAAATTACAGCAGCTGCTGCAAGTACTTGCATCTTCTTGCCATTCTAGTTGCATTGATTTACCTTTTCCTTGCATTTAAAAAAAATCCCTGCAGATTGGCAAATACAGGAAACCATCTCAAAAATTAAAAAAAAAAAAAAGTTAAAATGAATGCAAATTATCTCTAGAGAATTTAATTAATTTGAACTCTTCTGGCAAATGCCATGTTTTAACCTGAAATTGATGGTATGGTACTTAAGAGTAGGTGTGTACATGCATCTCAGAATCATAGAATGGTTTGGGTTGGAAGGGACCTTAAGGATCATTTAGTTCCAATTAAGTTTGTCTTCTCTAGAAAAGAGAGAAATCTTACTGAATGAAACAGAGGAAAAGCTTTCATCTTAATACCAGAGAGCGTTTTTAACAAGGATTTTTACCTTGGAATTAAAAAGCCACTTTTGGGTCTTTATCACTTGTGGATTCATCTAGGTTGATGAATATGTAATTTTTGGGGTTTTTTCCCTCCCAAGGTGTTACCTTTGGACCATGTCTCCTCTGTCTTACAGATATTGATTATAATATCCATGCAAAGAAAGGAAAAAAAGAATCCACCACCTCACTACAAAAAGGCAGAGGTAGGACTTTTTATTAGAATACATGATGGCAGGACTAGGAATAATGGATGTAAAAAGGAAGAAGGGAGATTCAGGCTGGATAGAAGAAAGAAATTCTTTATGGTGAGGGTGGTGAGACACTGGAACAGGTTGCTCAGAGAGGTTGTGGATGCCCCTTCTCTGGAGGTGTTTTAGGCCAGGCTGGATGAAGCATTGAGCAACCTGGTCTAGTGGGAGGCATCCCTGTCTATGGCAGGGGTGTTGGAACCAGATGATCTTGAATGTCCCTTCCAACCCAAACTATTCTATGACTCTATGAGTCTGTGATTCCCAATAAGTTAATTAACCACTAAAAGCCAGTGTGACTTCTGTAATAAGCTCTATTGCTCCATTCTGCAACAAAGGAGGCAGATGATGGTATTTGTAACACCCTTGGTAGCCTTTGCTGAGCAGTTATTTATGTATTTTATTTTATTTTTCTTGGAGATGAATTTACCATCCCTGTTACCAGTTGCTGTGCAAGCCCCCGCACTACTCCTCAAAATAGGTTCAGTGCTCAGATTGTTAAAATAATATTTGAATGGTGTTTTTAGCTTTCTGGCAGAGTTTCATAGGTTGTTTTGTAATATGAATACATTTTTTCCCCAAAATGTTTCATTTCCTCCTCTTTGCACAGTTAACTTATGGTGTTGAGATTCTCACTGGTTCATTGTGCTTTGTTCCAGGAATAGCTGCATTTATACATACACAGAATCGCAGAATATCAGGGACTGGAAAGGACCTCAAGAGATCATCTAGAGGGCAGAGTGGACAGACATGAAGTTAAACTACCAGGATGCCCAGGGAGTTATGGTTGCCCCCTCTTTGGTGTCCCAGGAGGTGTCTCAGCCTGTGTCAGGAGGGTTGGAACTAGATGATCTTTAAGGTCCCTTTCAACTCAAACCATTCTATGTTTCTACCCAAATAAGGCCAGTTGCCTTTTATTTGAGTGTAGTTCATGTTATGCCTTGCAAAGACAGGACTTGAAGTTGTGAGTTTCTCACCCAAATCTCTGGAGTGTGTCTCACCATGAGAGCTAGTGAGCTGGTGCTTCAGCTGCTTTGTTTTCCAGTCTTACTGTGCTGAGTGTTGAAGGAGTCACACTTCTTCCAAAAAGCCACTTTACTGTGTATGTGATAGCATCTGGCTACTGCTTTTGGTTCTGATGAAGAGCAATTGGCTACAGTGTGGGGTTTGTGACTCGTACTGGTTCCATTTTCTCATACCAAGGCAGTACAGACTGTGAGAGGTCACCTAGGCCAGGCTCAGAGGCACTTCTTTAAGCTGGTAGCATAAACTGATGCAATTTTACAGGTCTAGGAGTCAGAAAATTGAGTTTGGAGCAGGAAATGACTCACTTATGAGCAATAGTATGGAAGAAGGTGCTTTGGCAGCTTCTAATAGTCTCTTACCACTTAATTCTCCTACCGCAGTTCTGCCCTTCTCTCAGAGCATTTACAGTGAAATGTTTGAAAATGATCACTTACAAAAATGTTATTTGCTATCACAGAACTCCCTCCATACTTCAAAGTGTGGATGATCTTGCAAAGTAGAACCCATTTCCACAAAGATGAAAAGAGGGCTAGAGCACCCCCCTTATGAGGACAGGCAGAAGGAGTTGGGGTTGCTTAGCCTGGAAAAGAGAAGGCTCAGGGGGGACCTCATAGTAGCTTCTAAATACTTGGAGGGGGCTACAGAACGGCTGGTGTAGGACTTCTTAATAGGGTCCAGGATGGCAGGACTAGGAGGAATGGATGCAAATTGGAAGAGAGGAGATTTAGGCTGGCGATAAGAAAGGAGTTCTTTCCTGTGAAGGTGGTGAGACACTGGAGCAGGTTGCTCAGAGAGGTTGTGGATGCCCCCTCAATTCCTGGAGGAGTTTACGACCAGACTGGATGAGGCATTGAGCAACCTGGTGTAGCGGGAGGTGTCCCTGCCTATGGCAAGGGGGTAGTAACAAGATGATCTTGAAGGTCCCTTCCAACCCAACCATTGTATTATTCTATGATTTCTTTTCATACTGGAAAAAAATTTCCTTACAGCTAAGGTTAGAGGCAACCGCACGAGGCCATGGTTCAAGAGATGCTGAAGAGCTGAGATGTTGCTTTATACTTAGGTTCTTCCCACTGCACTGAGACCACAAGGTTCAGCAGCAACTGCTGAGGGTTTCAGACATGGTGTTGCAACTGAAGAGCCAGAGCTCGAGCTTGTGTGGGAGGAGGCAGAGCATGTGTTTGCAATTCATGAAGGGTTTATAGGCTAGGGATGCAGAAAGAGCGACATGTTCTTCAGGGTCAAGCAAGAAGATACAACTGGAGTGAAACCAAGCATTGCAAAAATGTACCTAAGTGAAAGGTCTTTTAGGTTAGGGAGCAATTGCAGCAGAGAAGAACTGAAAGTCCTATTTCTTGAGTCCTTTAAAAGTGAACAAGTGAAAGATGCACAAAATACATCATAGATAGTCTATCCTCCATCATGATACTTCCTCTAATAGGCCTGTTTAATGTCTAATTCCTTTGAGTCTCTTAAGCTATTTATGCTTAATTTTACGTAGTTATGACTACAGGGAATAATCATCCAAACTGCAATAAAATCCTTATAACAGAGAAAAAAAACCAAAGCAGTGTTCTCATTTTGCTTTAGATGAACTGATTTGCCTCAGGAATGAATGATGTCCAGGCTGCTGGGACAGTGACAAGGTCACCAATGATGCATTTAAGTAAGATCAAGTTCTTTACACAATTAAGCTCTTGTGTTTTGTTTATCTGGAAGGGAAAAGCAGATGTAAAACTACAGGCTACGATCCATATGCTGTCTGTTTTTAACTAATAATGGGGTGATCCTTTGGATTTGGCTTGCTTTTGGGTCTGTACTCTCAACCACAGGTCTTGAGTCTTCCTGGGCATTTTCTGTCTGGTTTCTGTGACTGGTCTGAGGGCAGCAATGGGGGCTTCTCACTTTGCTTCCCAAAGCCATGTGCAAAGTGTCTGACATGAGCCTCAAAGCTGCTCTGCCAGGAGGAAGAAGAGGGAGATTTAGATTAGAATCTGAGACGCTGTATTTCACTTAATTTTTCATTCAACTCCTGACATGCTTGTTGTATTCCTTGACAATTCTCCTCTAACTATTGTATTATTATATAAGGGAGCTGGGTCTCTTTAGCTTGGAGAAGAGGAGACTGAGGGTGACCTCATTAATGTCTATAAATATAGAAAGGGAGAGTGTCAGGAGGATGGAGCCAAACTCTTCTCAGTGATCTCCAATGATAGGACAAGGAGCAACGGGTGCAAGCTAGAACACAGAAATAGGAGAAAAAACTTTGTCAGGGTGAGGGTGAGTGGCACAGGCTGCCCAGAGAGGGTGTGGATTCTCCTTCTCTAGAGACATTCAGACCCCACCTGGACACCTTCCTGTGTGACCTGGTCTAGGTGATCCTGCTCAGGTAGTAGGATTGGACTAGATGGTCTTTTGAGGTTCCTTCCAATCCTTGACAATCTGTGATTAGTGTTTTGGTTTCACTATGTGTGAAACCAATTCAGGCATCAATGTTTTGAATGACGAGGTTCTCTAACACAACTATTATAAACTCTTCTCTAGAGTTCTATTAACAGCTACTTATAAAGAACCATTCCTAGGTATTACAGATTACTTTTTCATTGATGCCTGACTGAGTTTTAGCGCCCATCTTGTTGGTGTTTTTTTGGTGTTTGTTGGATGGTGTTTTTTATTTCTTTTTTAGGCTGGTTATTAGGAAAAAGTTTTACACTGAAAGGGTTATTAATCATTGAAACAGGGAAGTGGATGAGGCACCATCCCCGGTGGCATTTGAGAGATGGACAGATACACAGTTTAGAGACATAGCTTGGGGATGTTTTTTGTCTGGGGTGGGTCGATGCTTGTACTCAATGATCTGAAAGGTCCCTTCTAACCAAGGTGATTCTATGATGCTATGAATTTCTGATGAGCAGAAAAGTACTGTTAACAATTAACATGGTAAAAGCTGCTCTGGATTTGTACTAAGAAATAATTTGATGCTTGTAACTGTCATACAGTGTATTTTTAATTTCTATCTGGCCAATCACACCAATACATAAGAGGTGTCATCCTATAAATGGTCATTAAATGCAGCACTAAAGCATCTGACTGTGTCAGGAAGGGAGAAGTTTGAGCAGAGTAGATTTCAGTTGTTTAGGAAATGTATTTATTAATCACATTTGTTTTAATTAAATAGGGAAAATGATGCAAAATTCCCAGTTTTAACCAAACAATAAACCATTACCTACTAATGGGTTAAAAATAAACAGAAGCCTCCATATTATATATAAAAAAAAAAAAGAAAGAAGGAGAAATGGTAATGACAGTTTTGAAGTATCCCAGTACCTGTTGTGACAGGAATAACAAATTAATTGGGATTATAACGGATTCTTTGTAAAGGTGAAGTAAACACACTTGACTGTATATTTTTCACCATCAGTTAAGTCTCAATTGGTTCTAAAAATAAACAGAAGACATTGAACAGTTTTAATGGATTTTGACACCTAGGTATTATGCTGTCACTCCAGTATAAATGAATCATAACTTTAGACTGTGCCAAGGAATTACTACACATTTGGAGAAAATTTATGGTGCACCAGGCTTTGAATCATGATGTGATATCAAAAGTAAAGTCACAAGAGGGGTGGGGAAAGAAGTATGGCATAAAATATTGTTGTCCCAAGTCATGGATACCCTGTGGACACAACAGGTATATGGAATACATGGGTTAGTTAGAAATGCTGCTGTAATTTCTAGGTATTAACACCCCTTAGAGTGGTAGAGCTCTCAAGGAGCCCCAGCCAGAGAGGAGGGAGCTGAGAACAAGAGCTGGACAAACCACCACATCTGCCAGACCACAGAATCACAGAATATCAGGGATTGGAGATTGTCTAGTCCAATTCCCCTGCTGGAGCAGGAACACCCAGATCAGGTCACACAGGAAGGAGTCCAGGTGAATTCAAAATGTCTCCAGAGAAGGAGACCCCACAACCTCTCTGGGCAGCCTGTGCCACTCTTCTGTCGCACTCACCCTGACAAAGTTTTTTCTTATATTTCTGTGAAACCTCCCGTGTTCCAGCTTGCACAAACTGCCACATGTTTGTTTCTTCTTGGGCTTAGACCTAATTAAGAGTTTTATCAGTGAAGAGGCTAAAAGAAAGGATGTCATTATTTGACTTTCCGGTTATATTTGGCTTAAATTTATTTATATCTAACACAGGACTTGCAGACAAAGAAGCTCTTTACTCAGAGTCCTTAAGCTGCCTGTGGACTAAAATAACTGAAGGGCAACTTCTTGCTGATCTGGAGGAAATAGCCCACTTTAATTAATGATGCTCAGGAAATTACAATGCAGCAAGAACTCTGACCCCTACCATCTCCCAAGCTCCAAGACTGCTGTTTCAATCCTCAGAGTCTGTAGGAACTGTCACCATTTCCCAGGGCTACAAGCTACAGGCTTCACATGCTGGATCTAAGAAAGAAGTTCTTTACAGTGAGGGTGGGAAGACACTGGAACAGGTTGCCCAGAGAGGTTGTGGATGCCCCCTCTCTCCCTGGAGGTGTTTAAGGCCAGGCTGGATGAA
Organism: Turnix velox; assembly: GCA_013400935.1. Classification (NCBI taxonomy): domain Eukaryota; kingdom Metazoa; phylum Chordata; class Aves; order Charadriiformes; family Turnicidae; genus Turnix; species Turnix velox. The sequence continues at coordinate 105,840 of VZTY01023665.1, read as the reverse complement.
GCATTGAGCAAACTGGTGTAGTGGGAGGTGTCCCTGCCCATGTCAGTGGGTTGGACCTGGATGATCTTTAAGGTCCCTTCCAACTCAAACCATTCTATGATCTCTGAGCTAGAAGCCTAATTTGATCTGTGCTGTCCTAGATGTAGGTAAGCCTTAAAATACATTATGTAGACATGCAAGCAGTATTTGCTGAATTTCTTTTAAAATTTATTTGAAAATGTGCCACCTTGTGCAGTTGCTTGGACAACGATAGCATGCTTTTAATACTTCTATGGAGCTGGGTTATAAATGAGCTTTGCTCATTCATTCTCTGTAGTATTCCTTAGTAGTTCACTTCCTTAATTATGCTCAGTGCACAACAGTGTGGCAATGGTTTTTGTCCTTACTAAAATTATCTTGTTTTAAAGATGACTTTGTTCAAAGCATAGGCAGGTGGTTTCAAATGCTCAATTTTCAGCACTTTCACAGCTTTCTCCACAGTTTCTTGTATTTTTGAAGATGTTCTAAACGCATCTTTCTAGCGATTTGCTTTAAACTCAACTGCTTCTTCAGAGATTATTATAAAAGAAATAAATAGAGCAGCTATTTCCTAAGCCCCTATTAAGAAAAAGGAACAAATGTGAAGATTATAAGAAGAGAGAGCAAAGAGGTTTTGTCTGGGAGTCCAGTGTGTCAGTTTATAAAGCTTTGTCATGTTCTTGCTGTAACACTTCACAAATGTGCATTGATTGATTTTTGACCTGCTTGAAGGCTAATCATCCTTTTAATGACTTGTTAAGCTGTGGTAGTTCTAAAGGCTCAAAGTCAAGTCCTCAAGTGATAAAATGCTCTGTTCTTCTTTGAACCCAACCTGCTTGTACTCGTGCATCTTCATCTTGTGCCTGGAGGTTTGATTTCAACCCTCCTTCTGGCCATTGCCCCAAAGGATTCTGGTGCTGCATAAATGTGGGCAGCTCTTTTTGCTCTATTATGTTCTTCATACAGAGCCAAGAAACTTTCCAGGTCTGTCACATGCCTGTAGCTATAAAAGGTGTCTTCCCTCCTCCCCTGCTATCACTGCTTCTAGCTGCAGCTATAAATCTGCAGAGACCAGCAGGATGTTTGAAATCAACTTTATATCATCTTTATTTAACCAGGTTAGCAACAAAAGTCTCACAAACAGCATGGGGTATTTTTTGCTGTGCAAAAAGCATGGAGTTTTTGCCCTGTTGCTCGACAGAGGGAGAAGAAATGGAGATAGAGGAGATGGTTGGGTTTATTTCCTGGATAATGGAACTAGGAAGAAGCAGCTGATGATAAAAATATGTCAAAGATTATTTGTTTTGTTCTGCAGCTTAAGAAAATTTTGTGCAATTATTTTTCTTACTTTCCCTGATAATTTTTCAATGTAATTTTTAAACTAGGAAGAGGTTATTTCTGACTTCCCAGTACAATGTAAGGAGGCAACCCCTTCCATGCAATAGCGTGACCAGGGTCTTTCAATTTACATCCATTCCTCCTAGTCCTGCTGTCCTGGAACCTATTAAAAAGTCTTACTCCTGCCTTTCTGGAGGCCCCCTTCTGGTATTGATAAGCTACTATGAGGTCCCCCCTGAGCCTTTTCTTCTGCAGCCTCAACTCTTTCAGTCTGTCCTCATGAGGGAGGTGCACCAGCCCTCTGATCATCTTCATGGCCCTCCTCTGGACCTGGTCCAACAGCTCAGTGCCCTTCTTATGTAGAGGGCTGGGCTTAACATGCCTTTCATAGTCTAGTAGGTAGTTTTGAAATGTGCATCAGGTATAATATATTGGAGAATAAGCACTATTATGATATCTAGCTATTTCTTCCCCCCCTCCAAACTGCTGTCAAAGCTTGGCTGAGCAGCAAGAGCTGCACACGGCCCTCCCTTGGGATGTTCCAGTCTCAGTAAATCAGAAATATGCACCAGCATCTGAAACATCAAAGCATCTGATACCCCAAACCGAGTCACTGATGATATGTGACAGCTATGAGTGTGTGATTTTGAGCAGTGGCACTGCACTATCTAGGACAAATTTGCACCCTGCCACAAGCACTGAGACTTCCCCTTTCCAGTGGGCAAACCACATGTGGGGATAAAACGTGGAGAGGACATTTATTGGGTGCATACCAGCTCTTAATGCTTCCTCAGCCTACTGGAGTGGACCTTCCTGGTCAGGCAAAAGTGTGGGAGGCGTACACTGAGCATCCTAAACCAGGGCTCAGGTGGTATTCCCCAATTTATCTGTTGCCAGCAGTGTTCAGCTGTAGGAGATGCTATATAGCAAGTGTGTGGCATGGAATCATAGAATGATTTCTGTTGGAAGGGATCTTAAAGACAACCTAGTTCCAACCCCCCCTGCCATGAGCAGGGGCACCTCCTATGTGATCAGGTTGCTGAGTGCCTCATGTGGACTTTTTGGGGTGTATACCATTGCAAGCAGCTGAGGTGGGGTTTCTCCTCATCAGCCTCTTAGTGGGATAATCTGGGCCTTGTCTTCCCAAATTCATCAATTTATTTCTGACTCTTGTCCTGGAACTCAGTTTTGGGTTTTTTTAGTGTTGCTGTGGGATTTTGGGGGTGGAAAATGTCATTACAAGCAGCTGGGGTGTCCGCCACCCAAGGGCATCCTCTTCCCAAATCAACCACATTACTCCCAACTCCTATCCTGGTATTGCATCAGTTTGGATGTTTTTAGTGTGACTATGGGTTTTTTTGGGGGGATGGAGGTGTTACAAGCAGCTGGGGCAGGGTTTCTCCTCTCCACCTGCTGCCTCATCCTGCTCAACCCAAGCTTCTCCTCCTGCCATATTCAAAGGTTCTGACTGTATCTCTGAGAAGAAGGTCCTGTACCTGAGAAACCACACACAAATTCTTTGGAGAGATGATCTCTTGATTTCCCTTCCAATCCCTGATATTCTGAGATTCTTTGATTCTGAGGGGTGAAAAACACGTGGTGTATAGTGATGTATTTCCTTCTTTGCCCTTTTCTGAGGGGCAGTTTTAGTATTGACAAATGTTCCTTTTGAGATTTCTAATACTTGAATTATCATCTAATAATCTCTTAATTCTTCTGAAGTGATGCTAATTATAATAACATGTTACTAATATTGTTATTTTTAAAGTTATTTCCCTGTAAAGAAGCACAAAGCATTCTAACAATATGGTTACTTTGGAGTTACTCAATTTTAAGTCTTTCATGTTTATTTGTGGTGCTTGGCAGCACTCTTTTTGTACAGGTGATACTGTTTTTTATACAGGTTATTTAAGGATTTTAAGGATTATAAATTATAAGGATTGTAAATTAAGCATCATAAATTAATTCTGCATGGATATCCTCAGTTTAATAAGCAGATTATTTTGGTAACACATCTCAAGACATTTATCTTAAGGACTTTTCTTCTAGGGGCCTATTCTAAAATATTTATTCTCCTGCTCTACAAACTCCAAGGTATTTTGCTTTCATAAATTATGAAAGGGAAATGTCACCAGCTATCACTGTTTCTGTGCTCTGCCTTTGCTGACAGCTGTATGATGCTCATTCAGTGCAGCAGATTGGGAGCTGAAAGTTTCATCAATAAATATGACTCTGATGGCTTCATGTCAACGGTCAAGGTAATGGCCTTTTATTATCCTGGAAGCACACTTCCACAAGGCACATGTTTATTTTATCCTGAACCCTTCTGAGGAAACATTTTCTTACTTTTCCTAACAATTTTAGCCACTGTCATTTGCAAGTGGCACAATGCATTTTACCTAAAGAATTACAGAATTATCTGTATTCCTTTATTCCTCCCCACTGAAGAACAAAGTGATAAGCTAAGCTAAAATGTTTAATTATCTCTTTGTAAACTTGTGATGACTATATGAGTATTTTAATCTTTCTGAAATCTAGGAAAATGTGAAAGAAAATATGCAATTGATGTAGTTGAAAAAGCAGAAGATACAACACTTTGAGGTCTATGGTACTAAATATCATTGAACAGCTTAATTCTGCATTGATTGATGAGACAATTTTGTACTGAAAGTTTATTATTATGGTTAATTTTTTTTTTCAGGGAAATTCACTGTCTGTTGTACTGAGGAAATATACAGACACTGTCAGGAATAATGTGCATCCATTTGAGAAAGAAAAGAGTGTTATAATATTTCAGACTTTCATTCCTTGTGCTTTATTTTTCTGTTTTTTCTTAAAATACAAGACAGAGAAAACTTCAGTGATTTCCAGCATATCTGGAAGAGCTAACAGTTGCCAGTAGATTAATATGTTAGTAAAACTACTGGGAGATAAGGCTTTGGACCTACCAGTGTGAAGAACATGGCCCTTTTCCACGTTTAAAGCTGTGTTCCATTTTGTGGAGTTTTTTTTGTTTTCCACTTTTCTTCTTGGGATTTTTCACTTCCAACTGTGTTAAAGCTGGAATTCTTCCCAAGAATTTAAGGCAAAAAATAATCTGACCAGTATCTATGGGAGAAAAAAAACCCCACAAACCCAAAATTTTATCATGTGTCTTAGCCTCATCTGGTAGAACAGTAGCTCCTTTGATACAGTTTGCATCTGGTGTGTCCTGCCTTCTCCTAAAGTAATATTTTAAATCATGGTACCTAACTGGTGCTGAGAGAACAAGGAATTTAAAATGCATGGTCTCATTGTTCTTATTGAAGGCTTGGCCAACCCAGCCCTCCTGATGAAGGGAAAGCTCTGCTTGAGGTGACTCTGGAAGCTCCAGTGAAAGTAATGGATAGACTTACGTATGCCCAAGGAGGACAGCCAGTATGTAGAGCTCTGGCAATGGCCCTACACACAAACTGTCATCCTTCATGGAGAAGGATCCTTCATGAAAACACTGAGTCATGTTGTGAGCCAAATCCTTGCCCTGGTAGCTTAAGGGAATTGATGGAGACCATGGATGGTGGCCAGAATTAGGTTCTGTGGCTGTGTCCTTGTTTCAGCAATACAGGATCAAGCTTTCCTCTCTTCTGGTAGAACCAGGGACTTAAAATTCCAATCCTTGCATGTTGACTGGCTTGGAAAAAAAAAAAAAATTGGAGATATGAAACAGATAAAGCAACATTTTACCAAAAGTTCATTCATCAAAAAGCTGCATATTTTGAAAAGGGTAAAAGTACTACTAAGACCCATCAGGGATAAGTAAAGGCTATATACTATAGATTATTTTAATCCCCTTGCTAGATATAAAAGGGATAATTACATATTTGTGGTTGAAGCCATGCGGTGGAAAAATCAATACAACTTTTTTGTATGACACTTCATTAGTGTGAAAAATTTTAAAAGCTGAGAAGAAGTGCCTTCCAATTAAATGCCTCTGCTACTTCAGAGTCAGTAATGGGTTTGTATTATTATCTAGTTTATTTGAAAAAGTGGTTGCACTATAGCAGTAATTGGAAAACATTGATTATGCACTTGTATATAGAAAACCTGGCAAATCATTACAGGGCATAGCAACAGTTAGTTAGCCTTACTAATGAAGCACTAATTGCTGTAAGTAGGTTAACATGTTAGTGAAACTACGGGGAGATGGAGCTTTGAAATTTTTTATCTGTTCCCTGTTATGTATTTTTTATTTTTTTCTTTTTAAACTCACTTTAAGAAATCTCATCTTGCAAAAACAAACCACAAGGCTCTCCTGGTACTATATTTGGAATAATTTCAGAGATTCCTTTTTGTGTTTTGCTTTTTAGAATTTTAATTTCGATATAATGTCTGTCTACTACATTGAAGTCATATTTATGCTTTTCTTATCATGGTGACTATAATGCATGCAAATGGCTAACTGGAGTGAAAGGCTGATTGGCTTGATTGATTTCCTTATTCTAATGCAATTATGTCATCCATGCTAGATGCTTCTTGAGCAATCTTTTTTTTAATTGGACTGTTCTCAGTCTGAAGAGGTATTAGCTAAACAGCTATAACGTGGGGTTACAATATTTCTTCTCAGAAAATTCTTCCTTTTTTGAAAATCTGAGAGGCCCAAATATTTTTAATAAAATGCACTAAAGTTAAGGATAGTAATGAATAGATTAGTTTATTATAGCTATTGGCTAAGGAAGACATAGTTTCTTTAATTTTTTATGGTATGTTAAACAGATTTTGCAAGATTTTGACTCAGAAGTAAAACTTCACTGCTGTAACCAATATCTGATTAAAAACAATTCTTTAATGCTGAGGATAATTACTCTGTTTGAGATACAGTATTCACAAGGGCAGTTTTTTTTAAAAAAATGTAGATTTCTGTATGTTGACTAGTGTCTTACCTAGCACTAAAGGTAAGTTTTAAAGTCTGACTGTGAAAAGTTGCCACTTCTCTTCAGAATACAAATGAGAAAATTAGATTTAAATGGAATTTGTATGTTTATCCAGTAAGTAGATGCAAATTTGAATTTAAAAACACAAATCTCTGAGCTGGAGAAGAGAAGGCTCAGGGGGGAACTCTAGTAGCTTATCAATACCTGAAGGGGACGGGACCTCCAGAAAGGCTGGGGCAGGACATTTTAGTAGGGTACAGGATGGTAGGACTAAGAGTAATGGATGCAAATTGGAAGAGGGGAGATTTAGGCTGGATAGAAGAAATAAATTCTTTCCTGTGAGTGTGGTGAGACATTGGAACAGGTCACCCAGAGAGGCTGTGGATGCCCCCTCTCTGGAGGTGTTTAAGGCCAGCCTAAATGAGGCATTGAGCAACCTGGTGTAGTGGGAGGTGTCCCTGCCCATGGCAGGGGAGTTGGAACTAGATGATCTTTAAAAACAATTCCAAAAAACAAACCATTCTATGATAATAACTACTGACATTGGAGTTGATGGTCTTTCTTAAAGCTCACCTTAAAACATCTCAATCCTTGAACACCTGGCAATGAAGTATTTATATACTGGATAGAGGAGATCTAAGGGAGCTGCAGACAGATTTGTGTGCACTGGAGGCAAGGTGTAGGATCTGTTTGTATGGGTATGTACCTTTTTCAGGCAAGCTGGGTTGGGTTGCCTTGCCTGTTTTGGGACAGCTTCCTGCTGGGAGGAGAGTAGCTGGTGAGACTGATGCAACTTCCCTAGGGGTAGACCCATCACAGAGGAGGAGGTTGAGAATCTTCATCATGCTTTGGCACTCTTGGGAATGGGGAACTTCCCTGGTGCTAACAAATGCTTGGACCACAGAAAGCTCCATATGGGACTGCAGACAGAAGCAGTTTGGAGTGAGGTTGGACCAAGCCTAAAAGTGAAGGTGTGGCCTGATGGGCAGCAGGAAGGATGAAATCCTGACCCACCCTGAAAGCCAGGGCACTTGCTGGATCTCCTCTGTGGCAGCTCTCCTATGCTGTATGGTGTTCTTTGACCACAAAGGAGGTGAGTGCTCCACCATCCTTCTCTTGGTCAGCACCAGATCCTTCCTAGAAAGATGAATACGGAGTTTGGCTGCATGTGTCAGGTTGCGGCATCTCCCATGCCCACCTCCCTCCCATCCTGGGTACATCCAAGGCCAGGCTTGATGAGGCTCTGAGCTACCTGATCTAGTTCAAAGGTTGAAACTAGATGATCTTTAAGGTCCTTTCCAACCTAAACTATTCTATGATTCTATGTCCCTGCCCACTGCAGAGTGGTTGGACTAGATGGCCTTTGAAACAGGTCCCTTCCAGCCCTATGATTCTATGATTTCCATGCTCCTTGGCTGCAAAAGTGCAAGGCCAGGGTTTCCTTATTTAAAAAGGTGTTAAATTCTCTCTGCAGATTCACAGGAATAAAGGCTGACCCCCTAAGAAGGTGCATAATAGCCTTACCTTATAGAACATCTTGGAACAATTCTTACATTGAGAGGTAAATGAATAACAACATATAAAGTTTACCAACTGAGTGTTAGAAAATGCCAGTTGTGATTCTTGCCACATGCCAGTTTTTTAGAAATAAGAATGTGTGTGTGTTTTCAGAAGGCTTTTAAGGGGGAGGAGGGATGTTTTAAAAGGGAAAACTGCTTCCAGTTGAGGGTAGCCTCAACCAGTTCTGCTTTGACTCAGCTTACTTAAAAATATTATACCCCTCTGTTCATAATAATGAGCTGTTTTGTGCAAAGCAGCTCATTATTATGAATGTAAGGTCATGTTTGGACTAGTAAAGCAAATCATAAAAACCACTGCTCATGTCACGTTTTCCCTTTGTCAATAAAAGATTTTCCTTGGGGTCAGAAACAGCTTTTGACCAGAGAAAAACCTCAAGTTCCTATTTGGAAATTTTACCTGCTGCTTCTGGAAGAAGGGGGAGCAAAGTTATGAAACTCAAAAGTACGTGTGGTGAACATCATCTGCAAGGTCTTTTATGTTAAGGAAATCACGACATCTGCCAATCTTTCAAATTCCAAAGGGTAAAGAATGAGGTCTGTAAGGCTGTCATTGAACATGACAGGCTTAATGTCAAGTTTATATCAGAAAAAGGGCAATCTTATTGTGGTTTATTCAGTTTTATGTTGCTTGTTCAGTAGAAAAGCTCATTTTTTATCTAATTTATAGCATTTGAAATACCAAACAGATTTTTTTACATATCTCCTGAGCTCCCAGCTCCTCTTGACTAGCCCTTAGTCGTTCCTTCAGGGAGCAGTCTTAAATCCTCCCAATTTAGCATCTATGTGAGACCAGGCAATTGTTTTACTTGAGCATATCCTTCAGTTGTTATAGAGCTGTTTCTAACTCCAAATATTTTAGTTTAATTACTGCTTAGAATATTTGCTATATTTTTATCTAGGTTGCCTCTCACTTGAGCCCATTGGGCTGAAGAAAGAATTACTCCCCGTGCTGTTCTGTAGCCCTTCTTCTTCAGATCTGTAATTGGCCCTGTGTTTTTGACTTTTTGCTAATAAGCAGCTTACTTGCTCTCCCACTAGACTCAACCCACCACTTTTGTTTCATGAATTTTACAAAGGATTTTAATAGATGCTTTAGGCTATGCAAAATGTTATATGAAGGAAAGCATTAATGCTCCAGCCTTGACACAGAGGACGTGTGAATGGCTGCTTATCATTACCGTCAGGTATCAAAATTTTCATTAGGAGTTCTGGAGGACAAAAGGGGGAAGGGGAGGGGGAAGTGTAGCTATATGAAAGAATATTAACCTATACTGTGTAACCAACCACATTTGCTTAGCATTTTACATTAACTCTCCTCAGACACTGGCTCTCATTATTTTTACACATACATAATAACTGCTTATTATAACACTACGGTTTACACTGATACGTTGTAGATAAGGTTGTGTCAGCACTTCCATTATAAACCCCATTTTCAGAGGTTTAAAAGGCAGCTGTAAAAATTTACTCCAGACAGAAGATTGCTTTTCTAGGTTTCTGCCTCCAGCAATTTTTTTTTAAAAAACCAATTAAAAACAATTGGCTGTTTTTTAAGCTACAGAAGTAAACAAAACAAATTAAGAGGTTTAAAGCTCTTTTTGCACTTCTGTAACTCACAAACCTTTACTAAAAAAAGGGGAAAAAATAAATTTAGAAGGCAGTCTGTTAATGTTGTATGTGGTGGTAGCAATCTGCAAAAGAAATACACACTGGCTATTGCAATAGGAACACCACAGCTTAAAATTATTAACTACTGAGTGCAGTAGGTGTTTCTTAATAAAATTGGGGTGTTTTTTAAGCTCTAGAATATAAACTCAGTCCTTGCTGCCACCAAACACATGCCTAATTTTTTTCTGGAGTTCTTGCTCATCCAGGGGCTGAAGAGAATTTTCATGTTGGATTTCTCTTTGGGCTTTCTGGGAAATAGAGAGGTGAAGGGAGACTCAGAAGAAAGACAGAGAGGGGGTTTTGTAGGGTTGTGCAGCAGTAGGACAAGGGGAAACAGTTTTAAACTGGAAGAGGGTAGATTTAGATTAGATGGAATAGATATTAAAAAGAACTTCATTACTGTGAGGCAGGTGAGACTCTGGCCCGCGTTGATCAAGGAAATTGTGTCACCTTGGAGGTGATCAGGACCAGGTTGGACAGGGCTTTGACCAACCTTGTCTGTTGGGAGATGTCCCTGCCTACAGCAGGAGGTTGGAATCATATGACCTTTGAAGTCTTTTCCAACTCAAACCATTTGATAAATCTACAGCTTTGCAATTGCATACATGGCAGCAGCAGACCCAATTACTGTAGTGCTTAGGGTCACTCCTCAAAGCTTTCTAAGCCTTTTGGGCAAAATAGTGCACAGAAACTGCTGCTGGTTAAGAGGATTTCGAGAAATGGGGTGAGAGCCTTTCCCTTTCTGCTTGTCACCAAAGCTGGCCCTGCTGCCTCAGCTGAGATGATGGAATTTCTCAGAGAGCTTGTGGATGTCCTCTCCCTGGAAGTGTTTAAGGCCAGGCTGGATGAGGCATTGAGCAACCTGGTCTAGTGGGAGGTGTCTCTGCCCATGGCAGAGGGGTTGGAACTGGATGATCTTTAAGGTCCTTTCCAACCCAAACTATTCTATGATTCTATGAAGTTAACTCCATTCCCCACTTTACATTGCTGGTGAAGAGCTTGATAGGGAAAAGCTTACTTACCCCATTGGTCTCCAGGATGAGTTATGGCTTCACCTGTGAGGACATGCAGCCCGTCATGCTGGAGACTGGCCAGAAATTTGCCCTGCATGCTCCTGATGTGCCTCAGGTTGGGTTTGGAGGTGCAAGACATACATCTAGGAATGTTACACCTCCTCCTCTGCTTGTCAGAAAGGAGAAGGTGAGGTTGTAGTTTGCTGAGCTCTTAAGTTAGTTAATTCTGGGGACAGTGTCCAGGCACTGAGCGTGGCGGATGGAAGAGCACTGCTGGATTTCACTCACTAACTCTACCTGGCAGCAAGAGAGAGAAAAATAACAGCACACCCATGGCTATGGAGGTTACTTGGGAGGTACCCAAATTAGTCAGCTTGATGTCCCAACATTCCAGCCCATCTGTTCAAACAGGGATTTACCCACCACTGTGAATTGTGCCTTACTATCTACTGGGTAATATTATGCATTAATTTCTGCAAATGGATTTAGGTATGACATTTCTGACAGTTGTTCAGCTGAATTGGATTAATAATGCATTTTTATAACCCTCTTTTAACTTAAAAATGTATTACGGTGCAAGGTTTTGAGAGACCCTCTAGATTTCAAAGAAATATTTAAAAATATATTAAAATAAAGTTGGCTCATTGTAGTAGATATTGGCAAAATATATACATTAAAAAAAAATCCCCATAAATGTTCTAAATTGGAGGCTCTTCAGAAGGGTTTGCTACACTCCAGTAGTATTGTTAGGAAGTGCTGGAGCAGGGTATTTTGTCAGAATTCTAAAGGGTCAAATCCTGAAGCTGTTCCTAAACATTGTCTCAGTTCCCAGTAGAGCAAGGATCCCCAGTGTGGAGATGGGGGGAAGTATCTGGAATTGGGGAAAAAGAATAAAGGCACCTGGAAAAATGTCAGGTTTTGCAAATTGAAGTGCTTCAGCGATGTGTTGTGAGGTGGCAGTACATATAAGCTGGAAAACGTGCATGACAAGCTCTGTGTTTGCTTGCTTAACTCTTTATAATGTATATTTCTTAATAATGTAGTGATAACAGTCCAGGAATCATTCTGTTAAAGAAAACAGCTTAGTAAGTTATTGACCTTCTGACATACTATTGGCTTCCATTAGTTCCCCTCCATGCAAACACACTGCCATCAGGCTTCACCTTGAGAATGATCTTCTTCCTGGAGGTTACTGTTGTGCAGAGCAATGCTGATGTTGTGGCTGCCCCATCTCTGGAGTTGTTCAAGACCAGACTGGATGAGGCTTTGCACAGCTTGGTCTAATGGAAGGTGTCCCTGCCCACGAGAAGGGATTAGAACCAGATGATCTTTGAGGTCTGTTCCAACCCAAGCCATTCTATGATTCTGAGGTTGCCACAGGGTACATTTGCACTGTCTGTCCCAGTACTGGAGCAGCTCTTTCAGGTTGTCTTGCTTTGAGGTTGCCAGATAGGCTGTCCTGGAGGCCAGGGTCTCTGGATGACTTAGCATTTGGTTCCAGGCAGAAAACCATTGCTACCTGCCTTTGTGAATAGCAAGGTTAGATGAGATGTGGAGTATCCATAATCACATCTGTCTGCCTTGTGATGCAATAGCTTTGCAAGCACGAAAAGCAGTAAGAAGGAAAACACCAAAGAAATACGAGAAGGTAGCAAAGTTCATGCATTGTAATGTAGTTTCTATCTACAGGGAAAAATTCAGATTTAGTTCTAAATTTGAGGCAGCTCCTGTTCCTGGAGGAGCTAGTAGTATCTCAGTAAAGCTCATTAGGAACAAGCCATCTTATGGTTTAAATTTGCATTAAAAAAACCGAAAAGCAGCAATTTGTGTTTGCAACCTTATAGAAGAGTTGCAAAATAAAAATTGAGACAAAGGGTCAGGTGGATTTTGTCTGGAATGGAGAGTTCTTGTTCTCTGATCTTCATTGAAAAAACTCTTTGGTGTCTTCTCCTGCAGCAGCTAATGATGAAGTGATGTTTTTTTTGTGCAGTGATGCACTCAAGTGCATGGAAACTGCCAGAACCCAAAGGAGGAGTGTGCCAGCAGGAAGCAATGGAGAGACCTTGTGTAGTGACTACTGAAAAGGCAGTTGGGCAGCAAAGCATGGAGCAAAGTGGTTTGGACCTAACATTGGAAGAGTGAAATCCCTCTTTCCAACCTCCTCCTGGTCCGTCAGGTTTTGGTGAATAAGGGGGGACCTCGTAGTAGCTTATCAATACCTGAAGACCTTCAGAAAGGCTGGGGTAGGACTTTTTAATAGGGTCCATGATGGCAGGACTAGGAGGAATGGATGCAAATTGGAAGAGGGGAGATTCAGGCTAGATATATGAAAGAAATTCTTTCCTGTGAGGGTGGTGAAATACTGGAGCTGTTTGCCCAGAGAGGTTGTGAATGCCCCCTCTCTGGGGGTGTTTAAGGCCAGACTGGATGAAGCATTGAGTAACTAGATCTAGTGGGAGGTGTCCCTGCCTATGGCAGTGGGGTTGGATCTGGATGATCTTTAAAGTCCCTTGCAACCCAAACTATTCTATGAGTTCCTTAAATACCTATTGTATTGCAAATGGCCTGTAAGGTGTTGGATTTTAATGCAGCAGCCTCTCTGAGTTCTGAATGGGGAGAACTATGTTGTTCTAGTCTCAACCTGGGTTGCAGGTTACCCCACAATATTTAGTGTGAATGAGGGAGCACTATATAGAACTCTTCTCCCCTATACAAATGGAGAACTGTTTCCACAAGAATTCATAGCATGGGATAAAAATATAGTGACTGGGCTTACAAGTGATAACTATATCCGTTAGGTTCATTAGGAACAAGCCCTCTCATGGTTTAAATTTGCACTTGACTTGCAACAAACAACTGATTTTTAAAAATATCAGTGAAGTGTTGCTTTTTTCCCCCCACATAACAATGTAAATTTTAAATGTAGGCAAGAGAAATGAAAGTGTGTTCTTCACTTTATTCCTGTAAAAGCTGAAAAAGGCTTTATTTAGCACATATTTCTCCTTTTAATACAACAAAAGAGGGCAAAACCCCACACTTTGGCTTGATCTAGCTTGCTGACATCAATTACATGCAGCATATTGATGACTTACCACAATTAGCCATGGTTTTAATAGAGCTGCAGGACATGCCCCTTAGGAGATGCAAGAGCAAGGGAACAGTGTCAAGCAGCTCAGTTTCAAGTATGTCTCTTGAACCAAAGACACAGCTAAAAAGTCTGAGTTTGGAAATACTAGTCTGGGTTTTGTTTTTCTGTGTAGTCCTAGTTTATGCTCTAGAAATGAGGGACATACATATATCTATATCAACTGTGGATTGCAAAATACAAAGCAATCTCCATCAAATGTTGCTTTTGTCCATGCTACTTCAAATAAATGTAAACTATTAAGATAATTCCATAATTTGTAACCTTTTGAGAGTGAAACTGAAGAAGTATCAAAGGAGCAGGAGGGTGAGTACATTTAAAAAACCTGTAGAAATATGTATAAATCCCTTGGCTCACCTTTCAGTAAGGTAGACATGACCAACTCAGTCACTCCAAAACCTCCAAAAACAGAAGTGGGGTTCAAAAAAATAATGCCATTAACTCAGAGACCAGCAAAATTTTATTTTCTTCCTTTTATAATTTAGCAAAGAGTTCTGTAAAAAAGGCATTTGGTAGTGAGTGCCTGCAAAAGCCAAACCAGGCTGTGAGGGCAACAGGGGGGAGGCAAGAAGAAGACTTTCCCTGGGGTGGCTCCAGTGTTTCATTATTTCAACTTCAGCAGATGGATCCACCTTAAGAAAAGGTCCAAGGAGCGAGCTGGAAACCAAATACAGTCAAAGGAAGTTGGGGATGTGGGTGTCAGGTTGTCAGTAATCTGACAGCTGTGGTAACTACCCTCTAATCCAGCAGCTCCAGCCACGCTCTCGGCTGACACGGCACGGACTGACTGACAGCTGAAGAGCGGGCACTTCTTACAGGCAAAAGTGACATCCAGTCTATTAAGGCTGACAAGCACGAAGCAGAGATTTGCCCTGGATGGTTTTGGTACTGAAGCCTAGTAAAGGGGTTATTTGAAAGGTCTTGGAGAAAGTGTCAGACTCAAGCTCAGATGATAACAATATTGTAATGATAGCGCTGGACAATGAAGTGCTATGATTGCCCACACAGGCCAAGGAAGAATGAGTGTGGATATTTGAGCTCCAGAAGCTAGTTTACAGCAGCAGAGTCTCAAAAGCAAACATGCAACAACTCTAAGACCACTCTTTGTCAGAATCTCAAGGATATTTTTTTCAGTGGCTAGTAATCCACTCATGCCTTTGTTATTTTTCCCCCTCTGGTCTAAGGAAAAAGATTAACAGTAGGAGATGCAAGATGAAAGAGTGTTGTGTTGTAGAATCATAGAATAGTTTGGGTTGGAAGGGACCTTAAAGATCATTGAGTTCCAACTCCCTTGTCATAGGCAGGGACACCTCCCACTGCATCAGGCTGCTCAGTGCCTTGTCCAGCCTGGCCTTAAACACTTCCAGAGAGCATCCGCAGCCTTTCTGTGCAACCTGTTCCAGTGTTTCACCCCCCTCGCTGTAAAGAATTTCTTTTTTATATCTAGCCTGAGTCTACCCCCTTCCAATTTACATCCATTATTTCTAGTGCTTCCAGAGGACTAGAAATAATTAGAACAAGATAAGCAAACTTATGCTCTTAGTGTTGAAAGTATTTAGTATAAATATTGTGTAGCCAGTAGGTCAAGGGAGGTGATTTTGCCCCTCTGCTTGTCTCTGGTGAAATCCCACTGGGATTTCTGAAGCCCTCAACATAAAAATTACATTGAGCTGTTGCAGCAGGATTAATGGATGCAGATTGGAAGAGGGGAGATTTATGCTGGAGAGAAGAACAAAGTTCTCTCCTGTGATGGTGGTGAGACACTGGAACAGGTTGCCCAGAGAGGCTGTGGATGCCCCTCTATGGAGGTGTTTAAGACCAGGGTGGGTGAGGAACCACCAACCTGGTCTAGTGGGAGGTGTCCCTGCGCATGGCAGGGGGGTTGGAACTAGATGATCTAACCCAAACCATTCTATGATTCTCTGAGTCTAGTAAGGGGAAAAGTTGTATTTAAGTCTGTTAAGCTTAAATTCAGAAGTAATGGAGAAACCCGAGTCTGTTACTGCCATATAAAATCAACTATAGATACGCTGGACAAAAGGTGTTTAATAAGCATGAAAAGGTTTGTCATTGTGTATTGACCAAGCTCTGACTGAATTGTGAGGCTCCAGAACTTGTTACAACAGGATATCCTTTATTAGGGCAGGAACTGTGTCTTGCCATTCATTGTGGAGCCTTAAAAGGAAACTTGTTCCTTTTTCAGCAAAGCTCTTAATTTTCTCTTCTGCTTTGTTTTATTTATTTATAATATTACAATATGGTATCAAGTAATAAAGTGAGATCAGTGTTTTTTGCTTGACACAGATACTTGATTCCATAGAAATTTGACTACGTACCTCCACTCTTTCTATTACTATTCTTTCTATCCCTCCGGCACTCACAACCTATGTTTTAGGCTGGCTTTTCCAAGCTGAAACAGCCATCATTCAACAATATAAGGCATCTCAGAGAGGTTGTGGAGTCTCCTTCTTTGGAGACATTCAAAGCCCACTGGGATACCTGTGTGTTCCAAATCCTTGAGCTGGTGAGACCAATGACTGGAAGTGAGTTTCTGAGTGAATGTTTTCTCTGTGAATGTTAAAACCTGCTGTTTTCAGAGACAGCTCCTATCAGTCAACAGGAAACAAGTGAAAATTATAGAGTACTAAAGGTAGTTACTCATCCTATAAAACACACAGCACACTTCCACGTGTCTGTTGAACTTTAGTGACATCTCTACATGCTACATTTTGCAGTTTGGTGGCTCGTTTTGGGATGACAGGTTTGTTTTTTGATTGGTTTTGGTGCTTGTTTGTGGTTTGTGTGATTTATCTTTAAAAATCATTATTACTGATTTATTTGTTCTATGTATTGAGTGAAAATGATGTGTACTTGTGGGCAAATATTTCTTTGATCTGTTTAGTATCTTATTTGAATAACAATTTCACACTGTGTTTTTCCCCATACACTACATTTTACTAAGGGCACCCAAAGCCACTTGCAGATTGTGTATTTCTAGAAGTGGGACATGAATTTATCATTTTTGGCAAGAGTTCAGTAGAAAGAATTAACTGAAACTCTGTGCCAATGTATTTGTGTATTTGCTGCTCTAAACTAAAAGCCCACTCACTGCCACAGGAGCTATCTGTCATTTACAAAATGACACATCCAATTTAAAACCACAAGGAAACAAAATATTTAATCAGAATTTTAGGAATACTTTACCATTACAGTGCAGTTTGTTTGACAAGCAGAGTGGCCTACCACAGAGGACACATAAGTGCAAGTCAGCATCACCTTGGGCAGGTCACTTTGTCTTTTGCCCCAGTTTTCCAGTTTTTTGAGTGCAAATTGAAGGAGGATAGATTTAAGCTGGATGTAAGAAAGAATATCTTTACTGTGAGAGTAGTGAGACATTGGAACAGGTTGCCCAGAGAGGCTGTGGATGCCCCCTCCCTGGGAGGTGTTTAAGGTCAGGCTAGATGAGGCATTGAACAACCTGGTCTGGTGGAAGGTGTCCCTGTCTGTGACAGGATGATTGGAACTAGATGATCTTTAAGGTGCCTTCCAACCTAGATCATTCTATGAAGATTCAAGTCTTGCACCTCAGACTTCCACTAAGTTTTCTTTACATTTATTTGCCTCACATACCAGAAAATACTGTAGATTTTTTTGGGTATAATTATGAAAATTTATAATGGAGTTATGTGACGAAGTGCATGCAATATGATAGGGCAGGAAGCCCGATTCAGTTGTGAGTTGCCAAGATGTAACCACATGGTAGGAGTACAGACCACCAAAATACAAACTTTAATTTTTAAAATCTCCACAAAAGTTATATGAAGAGGCTGACTCCTCCTGGATCAAGAGGTTCAGTCCCTTTGTTAGTTCAATTTTACTAGATATTTTTACTCGTGTGTTTATTTGTATTAGTAATGCTATCACCATAAATTCTTAAGTTACAGAGTTAGTCTGAATAAACCTACAAAGTTAAAGAATCCCCCTGCCCTGAGGAGCTCAGCTTAAACAGATGAGACAGATGGAGATGTGAAATAATTCACCCAGGACCACTCCAGAAACAGGAGGTCAGTTGCGGATGAAGGTCTTCAAACTCCAGGCAGATCCAGGGAATTAGGCTGCCCTGGCTCCTCTGGGCTCCTCCGGGCTCCTCCTTAGAGTGATGCTCTCCTTCAGGAGTTGTTCTGTTTATGTTCTTGCACTCCTCCAAATAGAAAATCTGCAGTGCTGTGTGAATATAAAGTTTTTAACATGAGTTTATATTGGGGAAAATATAAAATGATGATAAAATACAGAAGCTAGTTGTAATACGTCCTTGGGTGTGTTTCAGAATATGGAGCTCTGACAATGCTTGAAGTTGTTTAAACTGTGTATAGAGCCAAGAGAAATGTAAATGTTTATTAGCATCTTTGCTTTATTATACTTTAGTATTTCCCATTAACAGCTGTTTTTGAATATAAGTGAATCCGTTTTTCCCTGTGGTAGTTGTGGAAAGCCTGACAAATTTGAAAGAAAAGATAAAGAGGAAAAGACATCTTGAAGATCTGGAAAAAGAAGAACTGGATAATAAACATTTGACCAGACTGAGGTATTTTTTAAATAAGACCCCTTTTATTTGGATATACTATTGTTTAACAGCCAGTTTAAATTGGGACCAGCATCCTGATTCTGGACAACATGGCTTTTATTGGAAGTCCCTGCCACTTTTAAACATCTTTAATATATTTTTAAAATAGAACTGTAAAAAAACAGTAACCAGACTTCAAAGCCAAGACATGTTGTGCAAGAATTAAGAAGCTGGTGCTGATTTTCACTGGTTGTAAAGCCTTGGGAGTGCCCTGGGGTCTGTCCTGGGGTGACAAACAGCAGGATCACAGGCAGTTGGAGAGGGGGTGATGTGGGAGCTCAGGTTCTGATCCTCTAGCTTCAGTTGTCCCCTTATGCCATGGCTGCCAGCAGCACAGCCATAGCCCTCAGGAAGGCATCATGATCTTGGGATATGGAAAAAACAGTAGGTTAACTGTGAATTAGGAATACAAGGGTCTTTGAGTTGGTTTTGGTGGCCATCAGAAGCACATTTCCCAGGGGAAACTGAGGTCCATCTGTACACAATACTCTGTGTAAGGGCTGATGGAGTATGTTCATTCCATGACAGCCATTTAAAAAATAAGTAGACCTTAAAAAGATTTGTAATGTCTTTGCATATTGCTCCAGTTGTGGGTGAGCAGAGGAGTCTGTGTAAGTTCTATATGTAACAATTATCTGTATGAAGTTGCTGAATGAAATAACCAGAGGTGTGGAAAGAAGTTTCTCTTCTTGGTATGTGTCACTTTCCATGGGAAAGGAAACGTTCTACTGGGTTAAACCTGTGGTGCTCACCTGGAAGTCCACTAACCCCAAGCTGAAGAGTTGGCATCATTTAGTCTTGTGCTGGTAGAAGGTTAGACCCAGATGTTGCTCAAGCAAAGACTGGCGGAGTGGCTATGGATCTTTAGCTGCATACTTCTTCACTTCAGATACAGGCAGGTACCTTAAAGCATCTTAATTTATCATTTGCTTCTATTACCTTTGCTCTCTCCCAAGAAGAGCACCAGAGCAGTGTGCCCATATGCAGGGTCCATATTTCAGACCTATTGGTGCTATTCTGTTGGAAGGTACTGTTGCTACCCAGCTTTGAGGCATCAGTTTGAGATAAACCGGCTATGACAACTGGTTTACTGCCATCTTCAAGCAGGCAAAGATGTGAAAGGAATCTCTCCAGTGACATATCTGCAGAGAACATTCACCTGGGAATAGGCTAATTGCACACTTGATGCCACTGCAAATCCACCTATGCATAACTAAAGCAAGCACATATCTGACAACCACAATGAATTTTAAAAGAAATTTTTTAATACTGTGGTTATAGAGCCTCAGGGCCGGGAATAGAATCATAGAATGGTTTGGGTTGGAAGGGACCTCAAAGATCACCTACTTCCAACCCCCCGGCCATGGGCAGTGACACCTCCCACTAGAGTAGGCTTCTCATTGCTTCATCCAGCCTGGCCTCAAACACCTCCAGGGAGGGGGGATCCACAACCTCTCTGGACAACCTGTTCCAGTGTCTCACCACCCTCACAGAAAAGAACTTCTTTCTTCTCTCCAGCCTAAACCTACCCTTTTCCAATCTGCATCCGTTAATCCTAGTCCTTCCATCACGTATCCTATTAAAAAGTCCTACCCCAGCCTTTCTGTAGGCCCCCTTCAGGTATTGATCAGCTACTATGAGGTGCCCCCTGAGCCTTCTTTTCTCCAGGCTGAACAATCCCAACTCTTTCAGCCTGTCCTCATAAGGGAGGTGCTCCAGTCCTCTGATCATCTTTGTGGCCCACCCCTGGATCCGCTCCAACAGCTCAATGTCTTTTATATGCTCAGCATGTATCTGCTCAGCATTGAAAATCTTATTTACTAAAGATAGGCTCTGCATAATTTTTTTTTTTTTTTAAATTAGGGCCCAAAAATGTGCTTCACTAAATGTTTAGTGAAGAACTTCCCACAGAATGTGAATTCACGACAATGTTAGCTTTAGCTTTGGCATGGCCTCTTTCTGATTTCACCCTTGAAGAGAAGTACAGTTTTTGTTACACATTTGAATCGCATTTTTTAAATCCATAGGTGTTTGTTGGCACCTTTTGCAGAAAAAAAAAATCCTGTGGGGAAGTGGTTCCTGACATAACCAAGGTATTTGGTATTTACATGTGACCATCATTATGGTTTCAGATCCTCTTACAAAGTTTAAATAAGGTGTCTGAAAAGCCTACAGAGGGCTCTTACAGATCCTTTTTTCTTTAGTTGCCTTGTCTGGAGGAAGTCAGGGTTGGTTACAGTTGAGTTTCTTCTTACTTTTTATTTCCCAGCAGTGCTGTCTTTGTCTAAGATCTCTCCATCTTAATGGTTTTGGTTAACTCTGATGCTACTACTGTAGTTCTGAAGAGAGGGGGTTACCAGCAGTGCCTGAGGGAGTTGGTCTTTCCAGATGCACTGTGTAATGTCTTCTATGAGGAAAGAGGACCCAGTCTTCCCTGCAAGGGAGGGGATTCATTACTGATGGGGCTGACCACACACACAGCTCATGTCCCTTGCAGGCTGTTAGAGCCAGGTCCTCTACACACATGCCACACATGGTGTATCTAAATCTTGGCAGGGTTTAAGGGATCTTGGATGAGATTGCTGACTGCACGCTTGGCAAAGGAGCTCTTTTGGGGAGGAAGGTGAGCCTCACCAGGTCCCTTGCTGGTTTTCTTCACTCCCACATTGAATTACTGCAGTGTTTCCTTTATGGAACTATGGTGAAAAGCACTGCTGAATTTCATACCTGGGTAATGATCGTAGCATCCATTGGGGAACAAAGAATCATAGAATGGTTTGGGTTGTGGAAGGGTCCTTAAAGATCATCTAGTTCCAACCCCCCTGCCATTGGCAGGGACACCTCCCACTAGATAAGGCTACTCGGTGCCTTGTTCAGTCAGGCCTTAAATGCCTCCAGAGAGCCAGAGCTTCATGTAAGCCTGTGGATGTGTGCCAGGGAGTGACCAACAAAGAGCTTGTTGTTGAGTTAGAACGTCTATAAAGAATAATTCAAATAACTAGGAAGGGCAGATGTGGAATTGTATTTGATAATTCTGAGTTTCTCTATTTTTTTTTTAGTAACAAACACTGGGTTTTTTTTTCCCAAGTTCCTCACAGCTCTGCTATACCTAACTATTGGATTTCTTGCAGGTGTCACAGCATGAGAGCAGAATCAGAAATGTAGTGAGGACCTCCAGAGAGCACCTAATCTGACCTTTTGCATGGAGGCTGAAATCAAGATGCTTGATTGCCTGGGTTGCCCTTCACAGGGATATCAGTGCTTAGGCTCCAACCCTACACACCTGTGGATATGCACATTAAGACTCTCTCTGGGTTACAAGCAAAGTGTAAAGGCCAATTGGCTGAACAAGGTGCTGGGGGAAGGTCTCTGGAGCTGGTGTTTTCCACTGGCATCTATTAATAAGTTTGGGGCTGAAACCTCTAGCTTGAAGAAGAGGCCAGCTGAGAATTTTGCAGCTCTAGTCAAATATCTGAAAGGATTTGGCTCATTAAGCATTAGCACCAAATTGCACAGGAGTGCTGGAATATGTTTTAAAAACAAATAAAGGGTATGTTAAATACACAGAGGGCTTTTTTCTCCAGTCAGAGAATAAATAAGAATTTTCTCATCTCTTGCTAAAGGTCTGCAAGCAGGAATTCTAGCAGAATTCAGGAGAGGTGTATGAATACAGGTGTATAGCCATTTTCCCAGAGAGGCTGTGGATGCCCCCTCTCTGGAGGTGTTTAAAGCCAGGGTGGATGAGGCATTGAACAACCTGGGTTTGTGGGAGGTATCTCTGCCCATGGCCGGGAGGTTGGAACTAGATGATTTTTGAGGTCCCTTTCAGCCCTAACCATTCTATGATTATGTTGGCAATCATTTTATCATTGAAAAGATTCACTAGCTTACTAAATTCAGGAAAGAAATCAATGTTTTAGTATCATAGAATAATAGAATGGTTTGGGTTGGAAGGGACCTTAAAGATAATCTAGTTCTCCAACCCCCTGCCATTGGCAGGGACAACTCCCACTAGATCAGGTGTCTTGTCCAGACTGGACTCAATTCCACAACCTCTCCAGGCAACCTGTTCCAGTGTCTCACATGGGATCTGTGGGTGATCTTCTTTTCCTCAGTGCCCCCATGACATCTGCATTTCTGACTTGTGAAGAAAGGGGTTAAGAAAAAAGTGATAGAATCATAGAAT